>JAQZBX010022108.1:0-31813 GCA_029593785.1 Cabassous unicinctus | reverse complement strand
AAATTAGTAAAGATAAGTATGATTGTTATAGGTTGAATTGTGTTCCCGCAAAAGATATGTTGAAGTACTAACCCCTCATCCCATGAACATGACATCACCTTATTTGGAAATAGAATATATGGTCTTTGAAAATGTGATTAGTTAAGATGAGGCCAAACTGGATTATGGTGAATCCTAATGCATATCACTGATGTCTTAGAAGAAGATGAAATTTAGACACGGAGACAGACATACAAGGGGAGAACACCATGTGAAACAGAGGAAGAGACTGAAGCGCTGTAGTTGCAAGACAAGGAACAGCAAGGATTGCCAGCCAACTGTCAGAAGCAAGGAAGAGACAAGGAAGGATTCTCCACCACAGGCTTCAGAGAGAGCATGGCCTTGTAGACACCATGATTTCAGACTTCTAGCCTTCAGAGCTCTGAGAAAATAAATGCCTGCTGTTTTAAGCCACCATATTTGTGGTGCTTAGTTACAGAATTGTTAGCAAATTAAGGCAATGGTAATGAGAACAAATGATAGGAAATGATTATACAATTATATTTTGGGATTAGCAGGGTATTGAATGAATAGCATGAATTAGAGGAACTAGTTCTCTAAAAGCATATATTGGCACCATGTTTCTGCAAAACATTAGAGTAGTGCCTCATTAAAGCTGGTTCCACTAACAATTGTATCCTAGACATTTTTCCATTTTGAGATTCTTAGAGTAGATTCTTAGATGAAAATCAAAACGTATCATGGAATTTAATGGATGAATATTTATAGTGCACTAAAAATGGCATGATAAGAATTTCTCAAGCAACTGAGTAGTTTTTGAGTCAGTGTGGTATAAATCTTAAGAGTCCAGTCTCTTGGAATAGTCTTCCTCATTCAAATTCCAGCTTCTCCTTTTTCTGTGTGATTAATGTCGCTCCTCTAAACCTAAATTTATGTATCTATTAAAAATTTTAATGATATAAATCATAGTAAGTAGCACAATGTATACATGCAATAAACATTTGTTACTCTTGTTATATAAATGGAGACCTAGGCATTGGTAAGTACTTATTAAATTGAGCCCAACAAACATAGCAAAAATATGTGGGCAGTGATTATGTTAGTGAGGGTATCACATGTATAAGCATATCTCAAATCATATTTACACTCATACTCACCTTAGTCTCTAGACCTGAGAAAGATATTTTTAATTAATGTTGATGGTAGTGCTAGACATTGGGGTTATTGTAGGTTGAGGAGGAAAGGTCAATCCTTCAAAGTGATTTTTGTTTACAGTTCAATAGTTTTCATTATGTTTTTACACAAAACATATTAGCCAAACTGTTTCTGTTTGAAGGGTGTGTATGAACTGAGTGCTAAGAGGACTGCAGTAAGAATAAAGTGTAACCATAATGGCAGGGTGTTCACAGTAAAGTGAATATTAGGTTCAAGTCTCCTCCTCAGTGTCATCAGGCTTTGCATAGTGAACTACGTTGATATGTACCATGTATGAATAAGTCTTCTAGGTAAAGGTCCCGAGAACAGAGTGCTTGAACTAGTAGTTTAGAAGATTATGATGATATATTTCTAATAATAGCTTTTATTTTAAATTAATACAAAAATAATTAATGAAAACACTGCAAAATAATACAAGAATTCTTTAATGGGAATCATTACTGATATATTTTTAATATTATTTTAACTTAATATATAAATAATAAACTATTAATATTAACTTTGTCCTTTTTTTACTTGCAGTGAGAATAGTTTATCCTTTATAATTATTTACTTGGGACACCTATTCTCCAGTTCATTGGATTCACCCTGGAAAATTAACATGGAGGTGACGATGGACTACTACCACACCAAGGAACCAAGAGAGTCTACAACTACAAGCAAGAGAGTCCCATCCATCTGCCCTGTGGGATCACAGCTCCCTCTCAATTAGAGGTGGAGTGGACTTCACCATCACAGGACCCTCAGGATTGGGGAATAAAATATGGACTAGACTGGACTTACTGTATTCTAGACTTATTGTGATTCTAGCAATGGAATAAATTATACCATTGATGTGGAGGCAGTGGCCACTGGAGGTTCTGAGGGCAGGGAGAGGAAAAAACAGGTGTAATCCATTTTCGGGACTTGGGAATGGTCCTGAATGACATTACAACAACTGATACAGGCCATTATAAATCTTGCCATAACCTACAGAATTGGGTGGAAGAGAGTGTAAGCTACCATGTAAACTTTAATCCATGCTTAGTGGCAATGCTCCAAAATGTGTTCATCAATTGCAATGAACATACCACACTAATTTAAAAAAAAAAGATATTCTAATATCCTTTTGGCAAACAAGTAATATTAATATTCAAGGGCTATTCTGGAAGTGTCAGAGAAAATAAGGAAATGCAATAGCTAACAGGAAATCTATCATTCCACATTCACTCATCAAATGTTGTTTTAGTCATTATTATGGGCCAGGCACTGTTCTAAGCACTGAAGATACACCGGTGAAAAAAGAACAGCAAGAAAAATAGCCCATAAAATAAATGTGTCTGACAGTAACATGTCAAGTGCTGATAAATACTATGAAAATTTAGATAAAGAAGGTAGAGAATGAAGCGGTTCTAATATTAGAAAGCATGGTTAGGAAAGGCCTCTCTTGAAAGGAGAGAGCTGAAAGGAGATACACAGGAAGAAAGGGATGGATTGATTATTTAGGGGAGAGCGTTCTTGAATAAGGGAAGGGACAGCGCAAAGCACTTAGGCTTACATGCTTGATAAATTTTAATCAGAGCAAGGAGATCAGTATACCTGGAGCTGACTAAAAGAACAAAAAAAGAATGGTAGAAGACAACACTGTAGCCAGATCAAACAGGAACTCTGAGGCTGAATTTTAGTTCTCAGTGAGATGGTGAGGATTTTAAAAGTTTGAGTAGGAGAAAGATGTGAAATGATTTAAATTGTAAAGAAAATCATTCTGTCTGCTATGGAATGTCTATTTTACTGTTTATTTATGGAGGTAAGGAGACCATAGGAGGTGTTTTGACTTCTGGTATAATGATAATGATTGAGTTGATGAGAAGCGATCACATTATGTATATATGTGTGTTTGTGTATATTTAATGTACCCATATTTTTTCTTTTTAGGGCAGTTTTATATTTATAGAAAAATTGTGAAGGTGGTACAAATTGTTCACATATGTCCCACACCCAATTTCCCATATTCATAACATCTCATATTAATACATTTGTTATAATTACTGAACCAATATATTTTTATTAACTAAAGTCCACACTTTATTCAGATTTATTTAGTTTTATCTAAAATCTTTGTTCTGCCACATTACATTAGGTCATCTTGTCTCTTTAGGCTCCTCTAGACTGTGGAAGTTCTCAGACTTTCCTTGTTTTTGATGACCTTGGCAGTTTTGAAGAGTACTTATCAGATATTCTGTTGAATGTTCCTTTATTCAGATTTCTCTGATGTATCTGTCATGATTAGGCAAGGGCAAAGTGCTATTTTCATCAAATGATTTCAGGGGTTCATGCTATCCACATGATTTAACAGCATTGTTATTAATCTTGATCACCTGTGTGATGTAGTGTTTGTCAGATTTCTCCACTGTAATGTTCTTCTTTTTATGCCCCTTTCTAGAGTGTACTCTTTGGAAGGAAGGCACTATGTTCAAACCCACACTTAAAGAGGGGGGAGTTATGCTTTCCTCCTTGAGAATGGACTATCTACAGAAATTATTTGGAATTTTTCTGAATGGGAGATTTGTCTATTCTCTCTCATTTATTTATTCTATCACTTATTTATATCAATATGAACTTATGGATATACATATTTTGGAGTATAGTTCAATGCAAATTAATTTATTTGTTGCTCAAAGTGTTCCAGCTTTAACTACTGACAGCTCTTTCAGTTGGCACCTGTGTCCCTCTGTCCATCATTGTGTATGTGTGTGTGTGTGTGTGTGTGTGTGTGTGTAATATTTTATTAGGCACTTCCTTACTTTCTGGCACCACAGGATGCTCTAAATTCATCTTTTATTTTTTTCTCTACCGAAGAAAATTGTAAAACAAAAACAATACTGCATTCCTGGAAGAATTGCAAAGATTAGTAACACTATCAATGATTTGAAGGACGCAACGGTGGTGATTCCCACCACATCCTCATTTAACTCTCGTATTTGGCCTGTGCAGAAAGCAGATGGATCTAGGAGGATGAGAGTGGATTGTTATAAGCTTAACCAGGAGGTAAATCTAATTGTTATTGCTATTCCAGCTATGGTATCATGTTTGGGAAAATTAACACAACCCCCTTACCTGGTATCTGGCTAATCGTTTTTTCCAATACCTATTAACAAAGACAACCAGAAATAGTTTCCTTTCAGCTGGTGAGGTCAGCAATATACCTTCACTCATCTACCTCAGGAGTATATCAAGTCTCCATCCCTATGTCATAATTTAGTCTGCAGGAAACTTTTTCCTTTTCCTTCCACAAAAAAATCACACTGATCCATTACACTGAGGATATTATACTGTTTGGACCTAGTGAATCAGAAGTAGTTAACTACTGTAGACTTATTGGTAAGACATTTCTGCAGCAGAAAACATGAAGATATTTGTATCCCACGTATGTTCACCAAAGGGTGGCCTTAGCAGAGGGCTATTTTAATAACAAAGGGGAAAGAATGAAGCCTTCAAGTGGATACCAGTTAGCTTCTTTCCACAGCCACTCCTGTCCATGCCCAATGACTCACGAACAAAGTGGCCATAGTGTTAGGGGTGGAGGCTATGCATAAGCTCAGCAACATGTTCTTCCATTCACCAAAGCTGGCTGGGGTACAGCCACTGCTGAGTACCTAATCTGCCAGCAGCAGAGACCAATTCTCAGTCTCCAATACGACATCATTTCCAAGGTGAGCAGCCTGCCACCTGATTACATTGGGCCATTTCCATCATGGAAGGGGCAGCGTTATTTATTAGTGGAATAAACACTTACTCTGGATATAGATTTACTTTCTTTGCATGCAATACTTCTGTCAAAACTGTCATCGGTAGACTTACAGAATGTTTTATTCCACACAGCATAGCATTCTTCTTATTAAGAACCCACTTCACAGCAAATGAAGTTCAGGAATGTTCACATGCTCATGGAATTCACTGGTCTTACCAAGTTCCCCGTCATACTAAAACAGCTGTATTGATAGAACAGTGGACTAACCTTTTGAGGACTGACTTAATTATGGTGCCAGCTAGTTGGCAATATCTTGCAAGGCTGGGACAACGTTTTTCAGGAGGTTGTATTTTCTCTAAGTCAGCATCCAGTCTGTAGTCCTGTTTCTCCCATAGCCTAGATTCAAGGGTCCAGGAGTTAAGGGGTTGAAATGGCAATACCACCACATGTTATAACCCTGAGTGATATATTAATAATTCTTTTTCTTCCTCTTCCCATGACCTTACATTCTCATGATCTAAAGGTCTTAATTCCAAAAGGAGGATACTTTCCACCAGGAAACACAAGGATTCCACTGAACTGGAAATTATCATGGCCACCAGGCCACTTTGGGCCTCTCCTGCCTCTGAATCAACCTGCAAAGGAGAGGGTCACTGTACTGGCTGGGGTGATTGATCTTTATTATGTAGGGGAAATTGGACTGCTATTATGCAATGGAGATAAGAAAAAGTATCTCCAGAAAATAGGAGGTTGCTTAGAGTATCCGTTACAACTATCATGCTTTGTATTAAAGTCAATGGAAAAGTAGAAAAACCCAATTCAGGCAGGACTCTTAATTGTCCAGACTCCAGAAATGAAGGTTTTTGGTCACCTGACCAGGCAAAGAACCATGATCATCTAAGTTGCTTGCTGAGGGCAAAGGAAATATGTAATGGATAATGGAAGAAAGTAGTTAGAAACACCAACTGCAATCACATGACCAATTGCAGAAATGAGGACTATAATTATTATGAGGTTTTCTTCCTTATTTTTTTATGAATTTGTTCAAGTAGATGTTTATATTTGAAGCAAATAACTGATTACTTACCCCTCTTATCCCTTTATCATATAAGTTGTATTAATTTTACACCATAATATTTAAGTGACAGGATATCAAGAAGAGTGACTATCACCCAAGTACTTGCTTCCTCTTCTGTGAGAAGGGTTAATGTGTTTTTGGTTGTTCACAGGATAGTTGTACTATGCTAAGTGGAAGTATCACTTTGTTATTTTCTTTATTTGGGGATTAAGTTTGGTTTAAAGAGATATGTATGGGTGCCAGGTGAACATAGAGTGGAGATTGATGGTTAAATTGAAATGTCTTCTTAGCTAGATTGTGGTTTCCAGTTGTTTAATCAAATGCTGGTCCAGTTGTTACTACAGAGGTATTTCATAGATGGGATTAGCATAAACAATCTGTTGAATTTAAGTAAAGGAGATTACCCTCCATAATGTGGGTGAGCCCCATCCAATCATTTGGAAGTTTTAACATGCAAGTAATGAGGATTCCAGTAATCAGAAACATTTCTACCTGAAGACTGAACAACAGCTCTTAGTTTAATTCCCAGCCTTCTGGCTTCCCCAAGGACTTTGGACTCAAGAATTTGACATCACCTTTAATAGAATTTCCAGCCTGTGGCCTGCCATATCCTTTTGGTTCTGTTTCTCTGGAAGACCCTGACAATCATCTACAGCAGTCTCATAGGCTTGTTAACCCATACCCCTGTGGGAAACAATTTTATTAACTAGAGGACAGTTCTTAGACAGAGTTTCTTTTGCCATGAGTTTTATAGACTCACATCATTTACAAGTTTATTTAGGTAATCAGGTTCATTTTCTCTATCACCATCAGTGAGATTGCTTCATTCATTTGTGATACAGTTACCTTGTGTTGCCACATTTTCCATTCCATTTTGGTATTTACCCAAACTTTTAAATGATTTTTCAAATAATATATAATCATTAAAGTTAATTCTCTATACTATAAAGTTCAATGGGTATATTTGTTACAATTGAATGCATATTTAAGTATTGCTACTAACTGTGGATTACAGTTTACATTATAGTTTACACTCTGTCTTGTACAATTTTGTAGGTTATGACAAACTATACAATGGCCTGTATCTGTCACTGCAATGTCATGCAGGAAAACTCCATGGTCCTGAAAATGCCCCCATATTACACCTATTCTTCCCTCTCCCATCCCGCAGAACCTCTGGTGGCCACTGCCTTTGTAACAAATGTACCACACTAATGAGGAATGTTGTTGATGTGAGAAAGTGTGGGAAGGCGAGTGAGTAGGGTATATGGGAATCCCTTATATTTTTTATGTAACATTTATGTACTCTAAAGCTTCTTTAAAAAAATAATTAAAAAATTTCAATGGATTTTGACAAATGCAGAGTTTCATGTATTCAGTTACAATATTATACAGAATAGTTTCACTAGCCTGAAAAAATTTCCCCGTGATTCACCTATTAAACTCTCCCTTCTTTTCCCTTGAATTTCTGACAATCACCAATATTTTTACTGTCTATAGTTTTTCCATTCCCAAAGATCATACAATTGGAATCACATAGCATGTTAGACTTCTCAGACTGGCTTCTTTCACTTAACAATATGTCTTTAAGATTAATCCATGTGTTTCCTTGGCCTGTTAGCTAATTTCTTTCTTTCTTTCACTGCATGGTTCTGCCACAGTTTGTTTGCCCATTCAACTCATTGTCTTAGTTTGCCAAAGGGCTGACAATGCAAAGTACCAGAAATGGGTTGGCTTTTATAATTTATTATAAAATTTATTTGGGGTAAAAATCTATAGTTCCAAGGCCATGAAATGTTCAAATCAAGGCACCATCAGAGATGCTTTCTCATAAAGATCAGTTACTGGTGATCCTGGGGTACTGCCACATGGTGAAGATGGCAGCCAATCTCTGCTGAGGTCCCTGCCTTCAGATCCAGAATCTACTGTCTCTCATAGCTCTTTCTGGGCCTCCTCTCTTAGTCTCAGCTGCTCCACTTTCTTCCTGAGTTCAGTTGTGGGCTATCTGTCATGTGCCTTGTCTCTTCAGCCTTGAGCTGCTCCATAGGCCCAGTCTTTTGTGGGCTTCATGCTTAAGCTTTAGCTACTAGTGATCGTCAAATCCTCTTCCACATAGCAGGGTCAAAAATGGTAGCTTGGCAGTGGATGTGGCTGAAGCAGTTGAGTGCCCTCCTCCCACATGGGAGGTCCCTGGTTTGGTTCCTGGTACCTCTTAAAAAAACAGAAAGCAAAACAACAAGCAAAACAAGCAAACAAAACAACTCAGGGAAGTTGATGTGGCTCAGTGGTTGAGTGCTGGCTTCCCACAAACGAGGGCCCAGGTTCAATCTCCAGTCCCCAGTACCTCAAAAAAAGAATAAAAATGGCAGCTTCCTTTCTCTGTGTTTCTCTCTTTGTTATATCAGACCCAGCACAAAGTTGGAGACCCAAGCTGGCTCATGCCTCACTGATGTAGTCCAATCCAATCAAAAGGAACTCACACCAACAGGAATGGATTAGTTAAAAAATATAATCTCTTTTTGGGATTCACCAAATTCAAACTGTCACATTCATGAAAGGACATCTTGGTTGATTTCAGTTTCAGGTAATTGTGAATAAAGAAGATATCAACTGCTGTGTATAGATTTTGCATGATATAACTTTCAAATCAGTTGGATAACACCTAGGAACATGTTTGCTGGATTGCAGGGCAGGCCAATGGTTAGCTTTGTATGAAACTGCTAAATTGTTTTCCAAAGTGGCTGTTCAAATTTGTATTTCATCAGCAGTTGTTATTGTCATTTTTCTTTAGTATTTTAGCCATCCTAAACTAGGTGTGCAGTAGTGTCTTATTGTTGGTTTTCCTTTGCAATTCCTTAATGACAAATAACATTGTGCGTATTTTCATTTGCTTATTTTCCATTTCCATATTTTTTTGGTGGTGTGTCTGTTCATTTATGATTTTTTTTTGTTTGAGTTGTTTTCTTATTATTAAGTTTTAAGAGGTATTTGTATATTTTGGATACAAGTCCCTTATATGATACGTGTTTTGGAAATATTTTCTCCCACCCTGTGGTTTATGTTTTCATTCTCTTAACAGTATATTTCACAAAGCAAAATACTTTAATTTCAATAAAGCCCAAATAATCACTTTTTTCTTTCATGTATCTTAATTTTGGTATAGATCTAAAAACCCATTGCAAACCAATGTTAAATAGGTTTTCTGCTATATTTTCTTGTACAAATTTTATTGTTTAGGATTTACATTTAGATCTATGATCTCTTTTTTGAGTTAATTTTTGTGAAAGATGTAAGATTTGTGTCTAGACACTTTTTTTTTTTTTACCTTTTGCATTTGAGTGTCCAATTGTTCCCACACCATTTGATGAAAATTCTATACTTTGTCCATTGAATTGCCACTGCTTCTTTGTCAAAATGTGATTGGCTATTTCTGTGCCCTCTAATCTGTTCTAGAACAGATACATGAATCAGTGGAACAGACAAGAGATCCCAGAAATAGTCAATCACATTATGACAGAAACCAAAAGAGAGTAGAAGCCTGAAAAACAAGTGTAGTCAGTGCTTCAATAAAGAGTGGTGACCAACTACATCTAAAAACTGAAGCCACTGGCTCATAATTGAAGTCACTTAGAATCTGAGAAATGACCTTTGGATTTGTCAATATAGGCATGATTGGTGAACTTAACAAGAACTATTTCACTGAAGCAATAGGAAAAAAAAAGCCTGTTTGAAGAAAGTTAAAGAGAAAACTTAAAAGGGGACAAATGGAGATAATTTATATAAGCAACTCTTTAAGGAAGATTTGTTATAAAAAAGGAAGCAGAGGCATGTGGAGTAAAGGGATTGATCCTAATGAGGGAAGATATTTTAGCATGTGCAGGTTGATGGAAATGATTTTGAGATTTGATTATGCAGGAGAAAAGAAAAAACACTTACAGAGGAACATTTTTGCAAAATTGAGATGGAGTTGGATTTAGTGCACCACGCTAAGTGATTAGCAACGAGATAAGCACAGATGTTAAGTCATATAACAGCAGGGAAGGCAGAGCATATAGGTAGAAATGCAGGGATGTAGGTGGATGTTGTTAATGGTCTCAGTGAATAAAAATTATGTAATATAAATTCAGATGATTTTATACATATAGTTGTTATGCAATTTCCCCATAAATTTAAAAGGAAATCTAAATTGTATTTTATGCTGAAAATGACATTATAGAATAGGACCTCTGCTTGCTCACATGGTTGAGCTTATGGCCAAAACATATTATCTAAACACTTAAAAAAAAATACTTGTAAGCAAAAGATATTTGCCACCAGATCTTAGCTGAACATAAAAGAAACCCATACAAATTGATAAAATATCTCTAAATGTATATATATGCATACACATATAGAGTACATGTGTGGCTAATAAACATATGAAAAATGTTCACCCTCACAATACTTAAAATGCAAATAGAATCAATGCAAAAGGTTGGATCAATCAAATAAGCAAAATTAAATTTCCAAGATTTAGGACTTGTTAAGATAGGCATTCAATAGCACTGGCTGTTTTTTGTTTGTGTGTTTGTGTGTTTCTTGTTATTTGTGTGTTTTTGTTTAGTATGTACTGGGGATTGAACCTGCTACCTCAAACATGGGAAACAGGTGCTCAACCACTGAGCTACATCTGATCCCTGTTTGGTTGATTTTTTTGTTTATAGAATTCAATTTATAACTAAATATAAAAAAATTAAATACAATTCTAAATAAAGTAGTGTGACATAAAATTAAGCACAAAGCATTATGCCACTATCTCATCAAATTATGAAGAATGATTATAGATTGTAAGATGAATGATTACTTTTGTTTCATTTTCTGAATTTTTCAAATTTTATAAAATAAGCATAGTTTCAATTATCAGAAACAGGTGTAAATAAATTATAGACGTATCAACAAATTTAGTCATTATGATGCTATTCTAATAAAATATTATAAACCGGGATCTGAATTTCTAATGACAATGGAATGGTCCATGCTCTATAATACATTAATAAGAATTATTTTTAAATGGGGAAATACTCAAAGTATACTTCTAAGAAAGAAAAGGATAATACTCTACTGTATATTACTATGCTCACATTCATATCTGTTTGCACTGAGAAGACAGAGTAAGGTTTGTTGAAGATGGGGTGCTTTATCTTCTACCTTCTGTAGGCTCAGTGCCTATAGCTCAATGTTTGTCACAGAACGAATGCCCAAGAACTATTTATGGAAACAATGCATTCATGTATAAATTAATATCACAGGGCCCCAGGAAGTATATAAGATGCAGTGCAATAAATGCAATACACTCTTAGGTTGCCTTTGAGTGGTGGAATTACATATGATTTTAAAAATGTTTTCTTTTACCTTTCTAGGTTATGTAATATTTCTATAATAAACATCAAATATAACCTATTTCCTATCCTGATATAAAGCTGCTTAAAGGGAACATCAGGCACATATCATAAACTTAGGTATGCAAAAAGTAACGTTTTTTCTATTAAACTATATTCATTATTTTTAGGAGAGATCACAGCAAAATTACTGCTTTGAGTAAAATAAAATCCAAAATATCTCTAGTTCTCTAGCGACTTCTTGCTACAATGTAACTATGAAAAACTCTGCTGATGGTTAATTATTGCCAGAGTTGAAATTAGTATTTCAACAACCAACTCTTTAGAGAGACCTTAGTGCAACAGAAAAGAGGCACCAGATGTTCAGATGGCTGCAATTTTGTCCTCAGCAAAGGTTATAATCAGGTTCATAATATAAGCCTCAATGAAGTAAGCAGCAGACTATAGTAGAGAAGTACATTGGACAAAAACTCATAAAAAATGAGCTAGAAATTAGTTTCCATCACTTAGTAATTATGAGTTCGATTCATCCTCAATGGTTGTAAGCCTCAATTTTTTCAACTATATAATAGAGATAATAATAACTAGCTACTTGCTCATTTCAAATATATTTTAGTTTATTTTTCAGATTTCAAAGAACTTCCTTTGTGCCTGTTTTTTTTTTTTTTTTTTCCAGGGAATCAGTCTCTTATTTTCCCTGTTCTACCCATCAAACCATATGCTTTCAAAGCTATTTACTTTCAATGAAAAATTAACAGTGTGGGAGCAAGTGGCCAACTTTTGGTGACATAACTCACTAGAAAAAAATATTTTGAGAAATATGTATGCAGATTGTTTTACTTAAAATATAGATTTTTTTAAAAAAATGTACAATAGTATTGAATTAAAGAATGTGATTTTCTTCACATTGCTGACTTAATTTTGCTTTAAAGCTGGTGCAGCTAAAAATATTGCAAGATTATAGATCTTGCCATTTCCACATGGCCAGAGTAGGAGGTTCCTGTAGGCTGTGGATTCTGCAGCTTCTGAGTCAACCACGCCTTCAGCCAAAGTTTCCTCTGGATATTAGGCAATGAGCCCACATTTCTCAAAGAGACTTTCAAGCTATTTTCCTGGGTGTCTTGTTCTATAATCTCTCTCCCCCACTGATCATCCAGCATCCCATTATCTCTGTAAAACCCAAACTATCTCTCTTCATCGTCCTTTCTATTAGTCTTTTCGAACTATGCCTCTATAATCAGTAAACTTCTTGCATATTCATCTTCTCTGGAGGATTCCCCCAACCCACCTCTCTATAACTGAAACCAGGCTACTCCCTAAAAACACCACTTTGCTTTCATCTCAGTTGTTGTTTGTGCTTTTTCCTGACTGGAACCTACACAGTGGGAAGTAGGTAAGTGTAATCTCGTCACTTTTCCCTTCAAGAATAATACTTCTCTATCTTATTACAAAAATTTCTGTTCTAGTATATTAAGAGAAATCTTATTTCCTAACCCAGATTTTTCCTACTTTTAGTTCAATGTGCCTTCCTCTTAAATAGACATTTCTCATTTGTATTCCATATATACTGCTGCCACTTTCTTCCTGTTCTCTATTCAATAAGCTTCAACATGAATATCAACAATATCTCTCCACTAAAACATCTCTTGATGCAATTTAAAAAGCCATATATTTTTACATTCAATTGATATTTAAAATTCTTCTACTTAATTGAATTCTTCAAGGAATTCAACACCAATAACTACCCTCAACGTCTTGAAATTTTCCAGTCCTGTTTTTTCAATCTTCCATTGGTTTCATGATTTTCCTGCTACATCTTTCCTGTTCTCTTTCTACTTGGTAGTTAATTTCCCTATGTTGACTATTATATGTTAAATTTATTTGTGACACAGGACAAGGATTTCTTTTTTTACCTTCTATCTGATCTTTCCCTATATCGTTCTTTCTGTCCATGATTCTAATTCCTTAAAGAAAACTTTTAAATGTATATTTTCAGTCCACAACTAAGTACTCTAAAGCAGATAAAAATAGAGGCATGTGTTAAAGAATTGGATATAGCAACATATTAGCTAGGATCATTGGAGAAGGTCTCCTTGAGTAGCTATCATTTGAGTCGAAAACTTGATCATGAAAAAAGCAGTGGCTGGATGAAAGCTGTGAGAAGATGCCCTAGACAGAAACAAAACCAATTGCAAAAACCCTGAAGAGGGAGTGAGTTAACTCAAAGTCAAGGTGGCTGGAAGAAAGTGAATGAAGGTCAGTGTGGAAGTTGCTGATATCAGAAGGGAGAACAGAGACTACAAAGTGAAGGTATTTGAAAGTCCCAGGAAGAGTTCTGATATTGTAAGTAATAATTGGAAAACATTGAAGAACATTAAGCAAGTGAGAGATAGGAATTGACTTAGGCCTTAAAAATTACTCAGGCTGCTGTTTGGAATAGGTAGATGGCTTGAATATGGAAGGCAGCAAGGTCTGTTTATAGGCTGATTCCAGGTACAGGTAAAGTAGTGATGGTGGCATGAGCAAACAACGTAGTAGCGAAAATGATGAGGAAGCCTTTTGTCATACCTATCATCTATCTATCTATATTTCAGAGATTTAATGGATTTTTTGTTGGATTAGATATTGGATATGATTTTTCAGGAGGATACAAGAATCAAGAGGTCTTCTGTGATTTTGACTTGGGGAAAATAAAATAATTTTGGTGCTGTTTAATAAGGTGGGAACATTTTGGAGGATTGGAATGAAGACAAAATATCACTTTTGTTTTTTTTTAATATATTAATTGAGAAAGCTATAATACATCTAAGTAGATACACCATATGCCAAGTAGGCAGTTGGGTATGTGAGTCTGAAGATCAGGGAAAAGAGGAAGAATATGGATATATATATATCTCACAACTAAGTACTGAGGCATATAAAATATACCTCAACTTTGGATTTACATACCCAGCTGTATATGTATACAGATATACATATGCACATAAACATAACTAGTGTGATGGTAATATTTTAAGCCAATGGCAAACATGTGGTTATGTAAGAAGAGTTTTAGGTGGAAAATAATAGAAGAAAGTTGAGATTAGAACCTCAGGGCACTCCAATATTTAGAGTTCTGGTAGAGGAGGAGAAACTAGAAAAGGGGATATAAAGGAGAAGCTAGTAATGCACAAATAAAACCAAATGAATAAGTGGTCATGGAGGCACAGAGAAGAAATTGTCTTTACTACAAGGAAGCTGTAGTAAACTGTGTTGAGAGATATTGAAATTCATTAGAGTAAGATGGATAATTGTATTGGGCTTGAAAAATATACATCAGTGCTAACCTTGACTAGAAATCCAGGTGAAGATGAAAGCCGAATTGGAATTGATTGAAGAAAAATCAGAAAGTGTAGAGAGAACAAAAACAACTTTTTCTAGAAGTATTAGTCTTATTTGGAGGAGAATAATAATGGGGAAATAACTGAAGGAAAATATGGACTCATAGGATATTGTTGAAAAGATATTTTGTCATATTTGTATGCTGATTAGAATATCCAGTAGAGATGGAAAAAAGTTTGATGCAGAAGACAAAATGCAAAACAGAAGTCTTGTTAAGTCAATCCTAGACAAATACAGATGCAAATATGTTGGTTGTGGTGGTGGTAGGAAGATGAGATAGTTTTTACTTATGTTTTAATGAAATATGAAAAGATTGATTATTCAAATTGAGGGATGTGGAAGATTTTAGGAAACAAAGGAAGACACTACAATGTTAAAGAGTCATTTTAAGGCTTGAGTAATTGAATTTACTAGGAAAGTAAAGTAGAATACTCTTAAATAATACCCATTTTAAATTTGTATTCATAAATTTTATATGATCCATTGAACCCAGTTGTGTGACCTATTTCCATAAATTTTCAGCTGCTTCAGTGCAGGTATAAATGTAGTTAGATAATTGTGTTTAGCAGAGTTCTGTATTTTCAGGTGTGAATGAGAGAATGAAAGAGAATTAAGATAATTAAGGGAATATGTCATGTGATTGTTATATTGCTTGTCCTTGTAATGTTGGTTGAGATAGGAATGTGAAGTATAGAAGGGATAATAGATTGTGAAAAATAGTGAAAAATGGTAAATTCACTGAATTTAAAGTCTTAATGAGGCTACAGAATTTTAGAGTGGGATCACTAGAGTAAGTAAAATAAAAGAATGGGAAGTGATGATGAATTGCAAGGATTTGACTCAAGATGTCCAAGTTCATGTCAAGTTCTCAGGTGTGAAAAAGTGAGTACACAACTCAAATGGGATAGAGAAAAATATTTTAAGTTAAGGAAGTCAACAATGTGGGGGACCACAAGGTTGGATGGATCATCTACAGGAATTTGAAAAATCCAAAATTGGTAACCAGGAAGATTGGTCAAGAAGAAACAATAATTCCAAGGTATTAAAATAATCAGTGAATGAGATATAGTGAATAAAGTTCTTTATGTGACAACTGCGCTAGACAGTCTGAAGATTTAGGCTTTGAAGGAGTTGAAGTTTTTGAAGAAGAAATGAACCAGGATAAGAACTAAAAGGAACAATATGTAGCAAGTAAGACTCTAAAAGTGGATTCAAGTTTGCAGGGTTTTAAATGTTTAAAATTTGGCACTTGCCATAATAAAGAATAAATGTTATGAATTTAAAATTTAAGTAGAAATGTGAATATACATTTATACTGAGAAATAAAGAACTTTGTATGGGCCTGTGCAAGAAAGGAACTCTGAAGACTGATTGTGATTTGCTTCATGATAAATGTACTTCTCAGGACACTACTCCATTTCCTGAGTTGTTTGGGATGTGTGTGTATGTTTGTATATGTGTGTGTGTATGTGCATGAATATGCATGTGAGGTGGAGAGAATTCTATTGCCCAGGTGGAAAGCCATGTCCTCAAGAAACAGTCAATATTCAGCTAGACCAAAAATATTAAGGTAATATTCAGAAAAATGATGGACAGTGTAAGAAAATTTCCTTATGATATTCCATGAGTTCTAGAGAATTTAGTACAGGATTTGTTGGGAGTTAAGGGTTAGAAGTTGGGGTCAGATTAAGAAATACACAGAGCAATAAGAGCATAAGTGACCGTACAGTGTAGGATCATCTGGGAGAGTTGTGCTTATGAGTGTGATTGAGTATGAAATGTTTGTAAGGTATGACTGGTCCTGGGAGTTAGAAAGTGATGATATAGAAGGTGTCATGGTAGACAAGAGTTTGCTTTTGGAAGCAGGCTTACTGGAGTATAGCTGCAACTGAAACAATGCGGTGTCTGGGGTTGCTTTCTTATGGGCACATTAGCAGCCTGGAGCATAGCATGATAGGAGACCACATTTGGGCGTGTCACATATTTGGAGAAGGACCTGATTCATTGCAATACATGGTATTTAAAGGTTTTGAGTAACAGGGCTCCCTCATGACTGATGGTATCCTGGCATCTAGGAAGGTAAGGGACAGTCACTGAAGAACCCTTATATGTCACCCCAGTATGTAGCGGTGCTGAGGCACCAGGTTAGAAGATTGAGGTCTGAATACTGATGGCATATGAGGAGAATGAAAGTCCACATAAAATTTGACACTTCATTTGGGGTGGTATAAGAAGGAGCAGGGACAGCAGCATACTGTATTGATGACAATTACTTCAAAACTCACCTTATTGCCATCAGTTTCTCTCTCTAAAATTAACTCTAATTCATCATTGCACAGAGAATGGGGTGTTTGGCAAGCAAACCCGAACATGTCTTCACACTTGACTTAAAACTCTTCAATGCCTCTTGTTTCTTAGGATAAAGAGAATACTTCTTAAAATGGCCTACAACTCTTTGTATTGTGCAAGTTTCACCTACCTCACCAGTGTCATCTTAGACAAAATGCCTCTTCATGGCTTTACCCCAGAACCTCTGGCCTTCCTTCTGTACCTCAAACGAGTGCTGTACTCCTTGCCTGGGTTCTAGTATTCCCTCTCTTCAGTGAATCAGGACCCGTGCCTCCTTCAGATGTCAGCTAAGTCATGTCCTTGGAGAAGCCTTCCCTGACATTCTGAACTATGGCAACCCTAACATCCCTATCTCAAGAGTTCAGAAGTGCAAATTATACAATAAAGACCATGTTCCTAATTTCAAAAAATTTAAAATCCCAGAATGTCCAATTTTAGTGATGATTTAGGAACATATAAGCACTCCTACACTGTTGATTAAAGCATAAATGAAATCCAATTTGGGATTGACACACCAAGAAGCAAAAAAACATGAACACCATGATGCAAATTGTGAAGAAGTAGAAGTCATAGTAATAGTAATAAACACATGATTCTGTTATATATTACTGGAAAATAAATAAGTATATCTATGTTTGGAAGAAAAAGAACCAATATTTTAACAGTGCGTATGTTGCATTGGTAGTATAATGCACACTCAGAAAAAATGCACTTTAAGTATTATGCTGTATTTAGGCAATACAATTCATTGTTGGACCAATTTCAAAATTCATCAGAATGCTTAAAGTAAGTATCTCTGTAAATTACTTTTGGGTAGAAAAACTTTAAATTTGTTTCTGGAAAATAAATTGTTTGCACTAAGTAGAATTAGAGCACAGACCACACTAAAAGCCCAGACCTATTTTCTGGAAATTTCCATTGACTGGAACTAATGTAGCCACTTACTCTAATGCTATGTTTAGTTGTTCTCTGCCACCATTCAGTTGTTTTTATCTGGCATATCATATGTGTTTACCCTCTCAGGGATGGATTATTCCAGGAAATTGCCTGCCAGACTTCCTAATATCTACCATTTTGGGAGCAATCTGGCTTTTTTCTGTATTATTAAGTGATTTCAGCAGAGAGATGCTTGTCTATAAAAAATCGATATTTCAAATAAACCACCAAATAGTTTTTATTTCTGAAGTAAAATGGAGATGGGTCAGAAAAGTACTGATTATAGACATTGACATATAAAGAAACAGAAAATTAGAAAACTAGAATGAATGCATATTTCATGTTTTAGTCTTCACCTTGAAGAAGAATTGGAAGAATTATAATTTTTTTAGATGGGAAAAATAAATTAAAGACAGGAAAGAAAAGAAACAGACCTCACTTTTCTCATTGTGTTTTAGTCTGTTTCTAAGCACAGATATTTATTTTTCTAGACTTGAGTGTGGAGAATAAAAAGAAGGAAACATTTTGTATAACAGAAAGAACATAGGCTTTATCATCAATCACCTTGGGGTCATATTCTTATCAAATGTGTAATCTTGAGCATATCACTTCCCATGGTTAAATCTGTTTAACCAAGGAGATAATGAAAACACTTGTTCTATATACTTCCCAGAGTTGAGTCAGGAGTGAAATTTTTTAATGCATGTAGAAATTCTTTATACATTATGAATGATAGTCATGTTAGATTTCTGTTATTTCATTCTGGGATCCACAAATTTTGATTGCACCCAAACTCATGAACAATATCATTCAGCCTTACTCTTCGATTTGTGGAAGAGGAAATGTTCACTAATAGAATTGCCCGTGATGATGACTCTGATTGTAAGGGGTTCCTCTTCAGCTGTGCTATGAAAGAGTGAAAAAAAATAAAAAAATAAAAATAAAAATAAAAAACCAGTACAGTGTAGCCCTGGCCTCTGAGGAGCTTTCCAACTGGTTAGGATAAGATAGAATAAGAGAGAAGTTAAAGTGAGTTTGCAAATGAAAGGAATGCAAAATCTTAAGTATTAGTTTTTGGGGGAGGGAATGTTGCTTTTAGTTTGTATGAAGAACTATGTTTTCTTTATAACTCCCTGCCCAGTTTAGCCAAAATCAAGGTTAAGGGCACATTTCTTCAAGCTTCTGAGTCTACCCAAGACTTCTGACACCAACTGCAAGTTCAGAGGCTTCCCAAAACGATACTCAGATTCAATATTTCCTAGTGAGGCAGGATAGAATAAGGACCTAAGGAAGAAGGGGACAGAAAATCTAATAAGAGGAACTGAGGCATTGGCCTGCTAGTTAGCATTAATCTGCTGAGTCACACAGGCAAGTTAGGAAGGGGCAGCTTATAAGCACACACCCTGCAGCTTGCAGCACACACACCTAAAGGCTGTGTGATCCAAAGGCAGCCAGAAAAGAGGGAAGGGGCAAGAGGGGCACCACCATCACACACACACCTAGTTTTCAGGTTACCTCATACCTCATGGACAGTGACCAGAGGCTGATCACTGCTGGTCAACATGCCCTGCAGAGGTCATGGACAGCAGCCAGAAGCCAATCACCCACACCCCCAGACCCCCCACAACCCTGGGTTCCACACCCCTCAGCACTTGCTAATCAGCACAGACCCTGGAATCCTGTACCAGCATAAAACAGGGGACCCCAGGGCAGAACTTTGCATTTCTCTCCCTTGAGAATGCCTGCCTTCATCCCTGAAGGTGTACTCTCTTTCTCTTGCTTTACCAACCAATAAATTCTCTACTTGCTTAATTAAGTTGTGGCTCATCCTTGAATTCTTTCTTGCGACGAAGCCAAGAACCTAGACAACAACTCTGATAATGCTAGATAATCTCAAAGAATCAACAAAAGATATTGTACTCATGGTCACATTTATTATGAGGAAAGGATATAAATTAAAAGCAAAGTAAGAGATGCATAGTGCAAAGTCTGGGAGGGTTCCAAATGCAAAGCTTCCATGTCCGCAGTATATGCTACCCCCTCAATATTGTTGTGTTGCCATATGCACAGAGTATTGCCAGAACTTTCACAGTAAACTAACCTGAGCTTCAGTGTCCAGAGTTTTTAGTGGTGTTTCATTAGGTAGGCATGACTAGATAAATCATTGCCCGCATGGGTGAACTCAATCTCCAGTCCTCTCTTCTTTCTGAGGGGCTAGCTGGTATTGCATGGCTCAGAGTCCCCACCCTTTAATCACATGGTTAATCTTCTGGCTTTGTCAGCCCTTACTTTAATACTATCAGTGCAGTTAGCTCTATCCTGAAACAATCTCCTTAACAAACTATCAGGTGTGGTCTGAGGGGCCCAATATGAATAGCAAAGACCCTCCTCTCAATCAGGAAATTGCAAAGGTTTAGGCCTTAATTCCCAGGAGCCAGCACAAAAGCCAAACCTCTCTTCCTGTAGACCTAGTTCTTTTCTACACATTATCCATATTTCTATATGGAGAAATCTGGTATACAACTATGAAAATTTGATGATTCTAGAGAAAAAGGGAGGCAGTATTTAAAATACACAAATGATGAGAATTTAAACTTCACGCTGATCAAAACAGAATCTAATAGTCACTACTTTTAGCTGTAACTTTTGGTCATGTTTGGCCATTTGCCACAACCAGTGAAGGAAGTATAGAAAGTATCTATTCCAGAGATTGAAGCCTAGCAGGTCAGAGAAGAAAGACTTAATCATAACTCAAATAACAAACTCTTTGTATTACTCAAGAAGCATTAGAATTTAAGGCTCTGGAATTCATTTCTTTACTTGAGATTGAATAACAGAACAGAATAATAAGCAAACTAAAAAAGTTAGAAACAATAGAGAAGAAGAACAATGGACAGTGCTTTGTAATAAAAAAACAAATTCAAATCATTCTCTGGAATTTTGCAGCACTTTTCTCCTACCCTATTCCCTAGAAGAATGAAATGAACAGGGAGTTCCAGTATAAGTAGGAGAGCACTTTTGTGCTCATTGGGTTATACATGAGCTCTATATAGATGAAGAAATTTGCATATTAACCCCCAAAACTAAAATTGCCTTGTACATAATGCAGTGATAATAACATAGGAATGGAAAATTTCAAAAACTTTCATTTTATGCTCTGGTGATAGAAGTAACCAAGGCAACATTTCCTGACAGATTTAATTTAAATAGTACGTTCTGAAAAACATTCCAAATGGACTCCAGAAAGAAAATGAATTAATCACTATCTACGTAATTCTAATTTAAAGAAATGTTTTACACAATAATGGACAGACTTTTTCCAAATTATAACAATACATTTTAGCTTTGTATTCAACTTTGAAAAAAACTTATTTACTTTAAAATGCATTTATTCATTATGATTCTTACATAAAAATCAAAAGCTTTCTATTGTTTTTCTATTCATTACAAGGTTTACAATTATGCTATTCCTATGTGACAGCAAAAAAACTAATACATTAAAAATAAAAGCTGTGTCCAACTTCACAACAGTTTTAAAATGAGTATTCTGAGTAGCCCAACTAGTCGTTGACCACAGCCACTGCCTTTCAATTTTATATACCCTCAAGGAGATACACTATGGAGTTACAAATTTACATGGAGGATGCCTTCACAAATACATACATATTTTTTCCGCATAGAGCTTTGACTCAAAATTTTCATAGTTTTTTTCCCCTATTGAGCTAGACTCATACATAAGCTATTTTCCATTTGTAGAAAAGAGAATACCTTTGAAGGAGACCAGAACAAGTTCCACTATGCTTTCTTACAGCTGACATCCTTTTTGTTCCTACTTGTCCTTCCAAGGCAGAGGCAACTTCTGAGGCTCAATTTTAACACATCAGAGAGACTGAAAGAGCACAATCAAAGACAAGAGAGAATTTGCATAAGCATAGTTAATTTTAATTTTTTCCTTTAGAATCTCAACCACTACTTGGTGAACTGACACTGCTCATTGATGAGATGAGTATACTAAGAGAACACTATGAAATCTATAAGCATTTTCTCTTCTTGAAGTGAGAAGTGGGGTGAAGCAGCCTTGAATTTCCCTTGAAGGTTATACATATTTTACTGTAAATATTGATGATTGTATCTTGTGGATGAATATTTTAATTAATGTTTACATACTCCACATGTAGATTAATAGCACTTTGCAGTCAGAGAATATGCATGTAAAATATTATATGAGAAATATGGCAATAGATGTGTCCTAACATGCATATTTGTTAAATAAAATGAAGGAGTGGATAGATAAACTGTGTGACAGCTTGAAGCTTTTTGTAGATCCAAGAAAAGTTCATGTTCTTCTAGCTAATCCATTCCTGTTGGTGTGGGACACTTTGAATTATTTGCTTCAGTGAGGCATAAGCCAGGGTGAGTCTTAATCTTCTTGCTGGAGTCCTTTATAAACAGAGGACTGAAAACAGAGACACACAGAGAAAAAGCAGCAGAGACAGAGACAAGGAACCCAGGAGCTCAGAGAGAAACTGGGAGAGAGGAAGTCACGGAAGGGGCAGCCAGAAGCTGAAGCAGACCTAGAGAAAGGAAAGAAACAGATACCTCCATGTTCCTTGCCACTTGGAAGGAGTCCAGGATCACAAGTAGCCAACCTTTGGTGAGACAGCATCTCTGATGATATCTTGATTTGGACATTTTCATAGGCTAAGAACTGTAAACTTTTAATCTAATAAATTCCCAGTATAAAACCATCCTATTTCTGGTGCATTGCTCCCAACAGCTTTTAGCAAGCTAAAACAGAAATTGGTATGAGGAAAGTGAGGTGCTGTTGCTATGCGAATACCAAAAATGTTAAAATGCCTTTATTATAAATGGGTGAGGGGTAGATTTTGGGAGGATTGTGAGATGCTTGGAAAAAGCTTAGAGACTGTTGGCACAAATATGGGCAGTAAAGGTACTTCTGATGAGGCCTTAGACAGAAATGATGACTGTGTCATTGCAAACTGGAGGGAAGGCAATCCTTGTTTTAAAGTGGCAGAGAACTTGGCAAAATTGACTCCTGTTGTTAAATGGAAGGCAGAATCTGAAAGTGACGAGCTTGGATATTTAGCTGAGGAGATTTCCAAACTAAATGTAGAATGTGTTACCTGGCTTCTCCTTCAAGTTTATAGTAAAATGTGAGAGAAAAGGGGTAACCTAAGAACTGAACTCCTGAGCATAAAGAAACCAGAAACTGATGGTTTGAGAAATTCCAAGCTTCTGGAATATGACTCCTTAGAAAATAGATCCTAATGTGAGGATTTAACTGAACATGGAAACAGCCAGTCTTTTCAGTGTGAGTCAGGATTGGAAATTCAGTTATCCAGGAAGGATAAGTGGAAAGTCTTACTGTCTAATGGCATGGACCCCAGTTTCCTAACATGCTAAACCAACAAGCTTTTTGCAAGATCTATATGAATGAAACACTGTCATCCTGAACTTAAAGGAACAGAAAAGGGAAAGATTGAAGGAAAAATAACTTCAAGGACAAAACTGTGGAAGCTGAAGTCTGGACTTAAGACATCTTCTTGGGCCAAGAGAAAGACCCCATCCATGTGTGTATAAAGGGTGAATTTGTCCCAGCACTTGAAGAGGGTGGGCCTTCTGCTCTGTTGTTCAGGGAGAGTGCTGACAACCCAAGCTTTCAAGAGGGTGGAGCATATTCTCTGAGATTGGGGAGAGATAGGTTGCCATCTCACTGTTCTGAGGGGGTTGGGTCTGTGCCAAGGAGATTAGGGAGAGTGTATCCATCATCCCAGTGCTCTTGGAGGGTGAGGCCTAGAGTTGGGTGGCCCCCTGGATGCTTGATGAGGGTGGAGCCGAGAAGATGGCCGCCGGGTAAGCCCTTGGAAGGGATGGGAGTCCATGAGGTACTGAGGAGAAGAAACCATCATTCAATAGATGACTCTCAGACTTGATATCTAATAAAGTATGCTCTGCTGATTTTCATAACTGTTTGGGACCTGTGACTCCTGTTTACCATCCAGTTTCTCCCTATGGCAATAAAAATGTTTATCCTGTGACTGTTCTGCCTTTGTTTGTTGGAAGCAGATAACTTGTTTTCTAAGTTTAACAGATATACAGCAGGAGGAGAATTTTGACCCAAGAGAGACTACACACTTAAAATTGAATTTGATGAGATTTTGTACTTAACATTGTTACTGAAATGATTTAAGGCTTTTTGGAATATTGTGATGGAATGAATGTATTTTGCATATGGGAAGAACATGTCCTTTTGGGATCCAGAGGGTGACTGTGACAGTTTGAAAGTTTTTGTGGATCCAAGAAAAGATGTTTTTAGAGTTAATCCATTCCTGTGGGTATGGAACCCTTTGAGTTAATTGCTTCAGTGAGGCATGACCCACTGGTCCTTTTGCTGGAGTCCTTTATAAACAAAGGACTGAAAACAGGCACACAGAGAAAAAGTGGCAGAGACAGAGAGAAGAAACCCAGGGGCTCAGAGAGGAACCTGGGAGAGAGGAAGTCACAGATGGAGTCACAAGCTGAAGCAATGAGACCCAGAAGAGAAGCTAGTGCTTCCATGTTTCTTGCCATGTGAAAGGAGTCCTGGATTGCCAGCAGCCAACCTTTGGTGAGAAAGCATCCCTGATGATGCCTTGATTTGGACATTTTCACAGCCTCAGAGCTGTAAACTTTTAACCTAATAAATTCCCATCATAAAAGCCAACCCATTTCTGGTATATTGTTCCCAGTAGCTTTTACCAAACTAAAACAAACTGTCTTCTGCCAAGTCCAATGAAGTTCTTCAGAATCTCTTGAACTTCAAATATGTGGCTAATCAAAAGAGAAGAAAAAGAAATTTTTGAAAAGTCTTCTTTCTTATTTCACACATATGGCCCAAACTTCTTGACAGTAATTAAAGAAACAAACCTTAATAGTGTTGTCAGAGACCCAGTGACTTTCAGAGCTTACTAGAAATGACCTACATGTAGAAAAACTTACCTATGAAGAAAGTGCTTATTTCATTTCGGTTTGTTTCATTTCAATGTATGACTGCATTTTCTTGCTGTAATAAATCCCGTGACTTTGGGATAGTTGAAATTACTCTAAACACTGTGATTTCTTTTATGGTTTCTCATAATTTGAAAGTCAAAATCAAATCTTCACAACAATATTCTATAAGTAAAATATTAAACAGCTTAATCTGCATATTTCACATAATCTGGCCTACTCTCGTAAACACTGTACTATGTTCAAATGTCCATTGGACAATTATATTTTGAGCTTGGAGATTCATTTTTCATTGTTTTCTATAAGTATCTTATTGTGTATTATACTAAAGTGTGCTTTAAATGTAATATTATTCTATAAACCTTTTATTATGCAGTCACATGCTTTCAAGGGAACTCTCAAAAGAATTCATGGAAGACTTACTCTTCACTGAACCAGACTGGTGCTTCAGCACCAAAGAACGATTATTCCTTTTCTTCTATAAATTTCCTCACTTTCTATCAAATGGGAGGAATGTCTAATAGTTAATTTGTTTTAAAAATTTGACTGACCTATATTATGTTTCCCTTTGTGTTAGATACAAATTCTTAGAACCTAAATGCTTTGGTGGTACACCTATTATCTATTTAAACGTGAGACGTCCTGCAATTTTCCGGGGATAGGGCATCCAAAATTTGAGACATTTTGCAAATCCGTACTAGAAGTATAATTACAGGCTTTCTATTTTTGTTAGTATTGTGACATTTCTGGTAGTTATCTTGCCATGCACTGCATACGTAATAAAGTAATTTTTTTTTTTCTGTTAGTCTATCATAGCAACAGAATTTAAATAAAAGTGTTAGTAGAGTTTGCATTTAGATAGCCATTTTATTCCATGAAATAAACCACCTGATGATTAGTTCAATTGCTATTTTTGATTATGCCTTTTCCCTTTAGCACACCAAAAAGATCAGTAATACTTGTCCCAGATTCAAATTGAGCTTAAGAGAAGCAATTAAAAAAGGGTTAAATTTCAGTTTAGTGGTCATTACTGGCTCTGATAATCATCACTCCATAACTCTGTCCCAACTTTTGCCATCTGCATTAAAATTAAGAATTTATGAATGGCAAAAATATAGGTTAGTTAGAAAAATGTCTGTGATATTTGAGCATAAAATCCTTATACTTAAGTAATTGCTGAATGTCATAGAGGATAGTCTCTGCTGCAGATTTACTTTACTTCTCCAAAAAGAGTTGGTGTTGGTTTAGGCTTTTTAGAGGTAATTTCCTACTTTTTTCTGGACATGCTATAGTTCCTATACTTGGACTTATGCTATGGAAATATCAAAGTATAAATCTGTTTGAGGGCCTATCTGGCCTACCTGGAGTCATTTTAAAATGCAGATTGGGGAAAGCGTTTTCCTGAGGACTGAAAATGATGGATCATTTGGAGTCATCCAGCACCTACCTTTATGATTAAGTCATGTAGTACCTTTGGGCAAACCAGCAAAAGCATAGTTTTACTTTATGACTGGTCAGATTAACCTGATCAGTTTTAATTGCATTTAAGTTTCATTCACAGATGACCTTATAAATAGTATTTTGCATTTTAATCAAAGACAAGAAAGTGTTTTACTAGGAGAATGCTAATTCCTTTATTTTGTACCTATTATACCTTGCCTAAGAGGATTTTGTTGTCCAGTTGAATTGAGCTCAAATATTTTTAATGCAATGAAGTTATTCCTGAAATTTCTGATGGAAAAATGTATAGTTAGAGGCTTTTGATTTCCCCCATTATTCCTCTTTCTGCTGAAAAAAATATAATTTATAATTTGATTTTTTTGTAAAGTTAACTTTTTAAGAAGTAAAATTATCAAATTATAGTAAAGCAAACTAGGTTTTGATTTAGTGGTGATGGAAGTTGTATTATAGTTTTCTCACTAATTTTACACTAATTTGGATTTGCAAAATAATAGCTTTTAGAAAGACAATGTGTATACATTTTTATAGTTATAATCCAATTCCTAATATATGCGTGGCTATGACATTTTCATTTAACAAAACTTTCTAAGACTTTTTATTGCTAATAGGTCGATATTGCCCAAATTGATTATACAGTTTTTACAAAATTACAAAAATCCCATTATATATGTAATATAATGGGATTTTTGTAATTTTGTTTATATATATATATTTTTTGTATATATATATATATAATTTTGTATATATATATATATATATATATAGACACACACACACACTAATGCAAAGTTAAAATGTCCAGACATTTCATTATATTGGGGAAATCTGTCATCTATCTTTTCTCAGGTATAATTATTGTATTCCAAAGATATTAAAGATATTCTTAATAGAAATGTACACTTATGAAATGAAGTAATTCAATAGAGCTGTATTTTAAACATGAAGAATTATGTAGGGAATACGTCAGATGCAGATCTTCAAACATTTTCCTTTTTACAGTCTAATATCTTTTAATCACCTCTGAAATTATTGGCTCACTCTACCTTTTAATATATGAAAATTGATTTGTTCTTTACCAGATGTATCAATTTCATGTTTGATCATTTTAGTTTCATTTTCTGACATAGAAAAATCCTACCCAAATTAATCACATGTTCAGCTTAATACATGCTTTTGTACCTTTCAGTTTCAATTAAAGGATTACCATTTATAATCAGGTATTTGATTGAATATCAGTATTTAGGATGCATATTGGATTTTAGTTGTATTGGATTTTAAAATATATTTTTATTAAAGAAGTTGTGAGCTTACAAAACAATCATGCATAATGTGCAGAATTCACATACATCACCCCTCCACCAACAACTTACATTGTTGTGGAATGTTTGTTACAGATTATGAAAGAATGTGAAAAGACTATCTTCACTAACTATGGTTCATAGCATACATTTGGTATATTTTTTCCGTATGTACCCTAAAACTAACACTATGTATTAATATTGTACATTTATTACAGTTCATGAGAGAATACATTCACATTTGTACTGTTAACCACAGTCCATCTTCCACCACATCGTTCACTGTATTATACAGTCCCATGCCTTGTACAGTCTATCCAAACTATACATTCAGAGGCTGTCACTTTCATCACAGAGTTGTACAGTTATCACACCAGTAAACCTTTGAAAATTTTCCTTAGTCCAAAAGAAAAAAGCCCATACCCCCTAACATTGACCCTTAGCATTGATATAGTAACTACTTTGATATTGATGCAAGAATGCAATATTGTTATTAACTAGAGTCTGTAAGTTACATTAATTGTTTTTTTCCCATGCATCACTATATTCTTATCACCTTGTAATAGTGTACATTTATTCTAGTTCATAGAAGAACATTCCTGAATTTGTGTTATTAACCACAATCCTCATCCACCTCCAGGTTTGCTATGTTATTCAGTTCCTAGATTGTTCTCTAGCCTTCTTTCAATTGACACTTACATCCCTAGACCACCCTTTTCAGCCATAATCCCATTTACAAACAAGTCATGTTAGTTATACTCACTATAATGTGTTACCACCACCTCTGCATTTCCACACTTTTACAGTCAAGTTAATTGAAAATTCTACGTACATTAAGCATCAGTACCCTTCTCAGTCTTCATCTTATCTCCTGGTAACTTCTAGTTTAGATTTTAACTCCATGTGTTTATTCTCTGTACTTAGTTCATATTAGTGAGACCTCACAATATTTGTCCTTCTGTATCTGGTTTATTTCACTCAGCATAATGTCCTTAAGTTTCATCCATGTTATCATATGTGTCCCAATTTCATTTCTTCTTACAGCAGTATAGTATCCTGTCATATGCATATACCATATTTTGTTTACCCATTCATTGGTTGACAGACGCTTTGGTTGTTTCCATTTTTGGCATTTGTGATAATGTCTCTATGAACACTGGTGTGCAAATGTCTGTTCGTGTCACTGTTTTCAGTTCTTCTGGATATATTCCTCCTAGAGGGATTGCTGGATCATATGGCAATATATTTAGCTTCTTTGGAAACCACCAAAGTTTATTCCACAGAGGTTGCACCATTCTACATTCCCACCAACAGTGAAAGAGTGTTCTTATTTCTCTACATCCTCTGCACCACTTGTTTTCTGTTGTTGATTTTTTTTAAAGGCCATTCTCTGAGGTGTGGCATGCTTTCTCATTGCAGTTTTGATTTGCATTTTCCTAATAGCTAGTGATATTGAACTTTTATTCATGTGCTTTTTCACCATTTGTATTTCCTCTTGGCAAAACATCTATTTAAATCTTTTGCCCATTTTTAACTGGATTGCTTGCTCTTTTATTGTTGAGTTGTAGGATATCTTTTGTACAGCATGGAAATCAAACCCTGATCATATATATGGTTTCTAAATATTTTCTCCCTTTGTGTGGGTTGCCTTTTCACCTTCTTGACAAAGTCCTTTGAAGTGCAAAAGTGTTGAAGTTTGAGGTGTTCCCATTTATCATTTTTTTTATGTTGTTGCTTATCTTTCAGTGTAAGGCTTAAGAAACCATTACCTACCACCAGGTTTTGAAGATGTTTCCCTATACTTTCTTCCAGTAGTTTTATAGTTCTCACTTTTATATTTAGGTCTTTGATATATTTTGAATTATTTTTTGTATAAGATGTGAGGTAGGGGTCCTCTTTCTTTCTTTTGGATATGGATATTCAGTTCTTCCAGCACCATTTGTTGAATAAACAGTTCTGTCCCAGCTGGGTGGGTTTGACAGGCTTGTTAAAAATCACTTTACCATAGATGTGAAGGTCTGTTTCTGAACCATCTATTTGGTTCCAGTGGTCTGTATGTCAATCGTTATGCCAGTACCATGTTGTTTTTACCACTGTAGCTAGGTAATATGATTTAAAATCCAGAAGTAAGAGTTTTCCAGACTCTTTCTTTTGAAGATGTTTCTGGCTATTCACAACCCCTTACCCTTCCAAATAAATTTGATACTTGGGTTTTAAATTTCTTTTTAAAAAGACTGTTGGAATTTTTATCGGGATTGCATTGAATCTATACACCAATTTGCAGAGAATTGACATCTTAACGATACTTAGTCTCCCCATCCATGAACACAGATTATTCTTCCATTTATTTAGGTCTTCTATGATTTCTTTTAGCAATGCATTTTAGTTTTCTGAATACAAATGCTTTACATCCTTGGTTAAGCTTATTCCTAAATATTTGATTCTTTTTGTTATTATTTTGAATGGAATTTTTCTCCTGACTTCCATCTAAGATTGCTCATTACTAAGTATAGAAACCTATGGATTTTTGCATACTAATCTTGTATCCTGCCACTCTGATGAGTTTGCTTATAAGCTCTAGTAATTTTGTTGTAGATTTTTTGGGGTTTTCTCAGTATAGGATCATATCATCTGTGAATAGCAAATGTTATACTTCTTCCTTTCCAATTTGAATGCATTTTATTTCTTTTTCTTGCCTGTTTACTCTAGCTAGAACCTCTAGCACTATATTGGAAAATAGTGGTGACAGTGGAAATACTTGTATTGTTCTTGATCACAATGGGAAAGCTTTTGGTCTTTCACTGTTGAGTCAATTTTAGCTGTGGGTATTTCATAGATGCCTTATATCATGTTGAGAAAGTTTCCTTTGGTCCTATATTTTGCAGTGTTTTTATCAAGAAAATATGCTGAGTGTAGTGTGTGTAGCTCAGTGGTTGAGTGCCTGCTTTGCATATACGAGGTCCTGGGTTCTATCTCTGGTATCTCCTAAAAAAACAAATAATAATAATGTGACAACACTTACCCTCCAATTCACCAGACTCAGCCAGGACAACTAACAAAAGGATGATGATGGACAACTACCATCTAAAAAAACAGAGAGTATCTATAACAGCAAGCAAGACAGTTCCCCAATCTGCCCCATGGGATCTAAACCCCTCTCAACCAGAAGAACAGTGGGCAACACCATCCAAAATCCTCTAGACTGAGGAATGAACAAACATAAGGGAGGATTGAAACTATGGACTAAAGTAGACTTATTATTATTCTAGTAATGGAAGAACTAAAAATGTTGATATAAAGGCAGTGGTCACCAGAGTTTCTGAGGAGAGAGAGAGGGAAGAATAAATGTGACATGGGGGCATTTTGGGGACATTGGAATTGTTTTGCATGATCTTGTAATAACAGATACAGGCCATAATACATTTTTTCAAAGCGTATAAAATTGTGCAGAGCAAAGTGTAAACCATAATGTAAACTCTAGACCATGGTTAGTAGCAATACTTTAATATGTGTTCATCAATTGTAATAAATGTACCACACTAATGAAAGATGTTGTTAATGTGGAAAAATGTGTGTGGAGATGAGGTATATGGGAATCCCATATATTTGCAACATAACATTTATGCAATCTAAAGCTTCTTTTAAAATAATAATAATAAAAGAAAAAAATAAAGGAATTACATTTATTTAAAAAAAAGAAAAGATGCTGGACTTTGTCAAATACCTTTTCTGTATCAGTTGAGGTGATCATGTGATTTTCTTCTTTTAGTTATTAATGTGGTACATTATGCTTATTGATTTTTTTGTGTTGAACCAACCCTGCATGCCTGGTATAAAACCCACTTGGTAATGAGGATTAATTCTTTTACTCTGTTGTTGGACTCGATTAGTGAGTATTTTGTTGAGGATTTTTGCATCCATATCCATTAGGGAAATGCGTTTGTAATTTTCTTTTCTTTCTTTCTTTCTTTTTTTTTTT
>JAQZBX010022107.1:0-31804 GCA_029593785.1 Cabassous unicinctus | reverse complement strand
CTGTGTGTCTTCTCTGTGTCTGCTTATCTCCCCCTTGCTGTGAGGTCTTGCCGCATCAGCCCACGGCGCCCTGCGAGCCGGCCTGCCCTCACAAGGAGGCACCGGGAAGCGAACCCGGGGCCTCTCATATGGTAAACGGGTGCTCTATCCATTGCGCCACACCCGCTTCCTGCCGTGAGGTTGCTGCATCAGCCCTCCGCACCGCTCAGGCCGGCGTGCCCTCACAAGGAGGCCTCGGGACACGAACCCGGGCCTCCCATATGGTAAACGGGGGCTCTATCCACTGAGCCACACCCGCTTCCCGGAGGTTTTTTTTAAATGGATAAAGTAAATAAATAAACAAATATTTAAAAGAAAAGCTATAGCAATAGAAAGTGTAATACTGGCACACTGGATAGGCATATAGAGCAATGAAATCGAATTGAGAGTTCAGAAATAAACTCACAAATCGATGGCCAATTGATTTTCAACAAGAGTGATGAGTCCACCCAATAGGGAAAGAATAGTCTCTTCAACAAATGGTGCTCAGAAAACTGGATAGCCACATGCAAAAGAATGAAAGTGGACCCCTTCCTCACACCATTTATGAAATTTAACTTATAAATGGACCAATGGTTTTATAAGCGCTAAAACCATAAAACTCTTCAAAGAACTCATGGGGAAATATCTTTAGAACCTTATACTGGGCACTGGATTCTTAGACTTTACACTAAAAGCACAAGCAACAAAAGAAAAAAATAAATTGGACTTCATCAGAATTAAAAACTTGTTCATCAAAGAACCTTAACAAGAAAGTGAAAAGGCACCCAATGGAATGGGTGAACATATTTGGAAGCCATATATTTGATAAGGGTTTAATATCCAGAAAATATAGATAACTGCTACAACTCAACAACAAAAAGACAAATAACCCAATTAAAAATGGGCAACAGACTTGAATAGACATTTCTCCAAAGAAGTTATGCAAATGGACAATAAGCACATGAAAAGATGCTCAACATCATTAGCCATTAGGGAAATACATATCAAAATCACCATGAGATACCACCTCATACCAATTAGGATGACCATTATTAACAACAACAACAACAAAAAAAAAAAAAACAGAAAATAACAAGTACTGACAAGGATGTGGAGAAATAGCCATCCTGGTACATTGTTAGTGGGAGTGTAAAATGGTTTAGCCATTGTGGAACCAATTTGGTGGTTCCTCAAAGAGTTAAACATAAAACTACCATATAACCTGGTAACCCCACTAATAGGATATAGCCAAAAGAATTGGATGCAGGGACTCGGACAGATATTTTTCACCAATATTCATAGTAGCATTAGTCACGATAGCCAAAAGGTGGAAGCAACCCAAATGTCCATTAACAGATAATGGATAAGCAAAATGCAGTATATATGTATAGTGGAATATTATTCAGCTATAAAAAGCAAAGAAGTTCTGTACCTTGAAGACATCATATTAAGTGAAATAAGTTAGATACAAGGGTATAGCTATTGTATGATTTCACTTATATGAAATAACTAGAATTCACAAATCCATAGAGTTAGAAAGTAGAGTACAGTTTACCAAGGGTGTGGGGAGGCTAATTGGGAGTTAATGCATAATGGGTGCAGGGTTTCTGTTTGGGGTGATGGAAAAGTTCTGGTAATGGATCGTGGTGATGGTAGCACAACATTGTGAACGTGATTAATCTCACTGAATTGTAAGCTTGGGAGTAGTTGAGATGGGAAATTTTATACTGTACTTATGTTTCCACAACTAAAAATAAAACAAAGAGACAAAAGAGACAAGGACAATTAAATGTAATACAGATCCTAGGCTGGACCAAACAATGGAGGGGAAAATGTCCAAAAGGACAATGTTAGGACATATGAAAAAGTTGGAATATGAACTGCAAGCTTTATATTATATCAATATTAAATTTCTTGAAATGTATAATTCTACTTAAGGTGGATAAATAAGTGAATATCCTTGTTCTTAGGAAATACCCATTGAAGTATCAAGTGTTCAAGGAGCATGATGTATATAACCTATTAGCAAATGTTTAGAAAACATTTAGACAGAGAGATGATAGATAGGTAGATGGTAACAGAATGATATAACATATGTGGCAAAATGTTAAAAGTTGGTAAATCTGGGATCTGGGTGGGGGCATACTGGAGTTCTCTGTATTGGTTTTGTATTATTTTTGCAACTGTCCTGTACATTTGAAATTATTTCAAAATTAAAAGTTTAAAAAGAGCCTCTCTTATCTGGTCTTTGAAGAATAAAGGAGTGAAGGGTTGTATCCATGTTTGGGGGTTAAGTAGACTGAAGAGAGATGGAGTAGTGTAAAGAAGGAATGATGAAATAGGAAGAAGCAGCCTAGGGCAAAAGTCAAGCCTGAATTGTAGAAAACAAAAACCAGGACACTGAAGATCATAAGAAATAATTGGGGAAAGGGTCAGATTTCTTATAGTTCTATAGGATGGATTTATATGTAGATATTATAGGAAAATACAATCCTATAAATCTTGAAAGTTGGGGACATAGGTAATATATATAATACAAAACATATGATATGGAATTTATTCATATATATAAAATATTTTATTCACAAAATTTGAATAATGTCATATATATAGTGTGATATCATGGCTTTTTCATATAACATTTTATTTCAAACATTTAAATAATTTAAATTGTTTTTTAAAAATGAAATTTTAAAATGGCAGAATGTCATTATAAGGATGTATCATAACTTTTATAACTATTTCCCTAGTGTAACCGTTGGCCAATTTGACTTAATTATGAATTCCAAAAATATAATTGGATCATGCTTGTAAACTGATCTGTTAATCTGGGCATGATTAGGTTATGATTAGGGTGTTGAGCCCCACCCCTTGGTGGATGGGGAATCAAATATAAAAGGCATGGCAAGAACAGTTTTGAGTAGCAGTCTTTGGGAAGCAGCTTTGATGTTGGAAAGAAGGCCCCAGGAGAAGAGAAGCGAACCGTTTGCCTAATCGCCTACAGCTGACCTTGTGGAGGAAACAGGAGCTAAGCCCGGAGAGAAACGCAGCCCCAGGAAGAGAGGAACCCAAGAAGCCTGAACCCTGGGCAAATGTTGGCAGCTATCTTGCTCCAACATGTGACATTGGACTTTGGTGAGGGAAGAAACTTATGCTTTATGGCCTGGTAACTGTGGACTTCTACCCCAAATAAATACCCTTTATAAAGACCAACCCATTTTTGGTGTTTCACATTAGCACTCCTTTGGCTGACTAAGACACCTAGTGTTGGACATTTAGGATGGTTTCCAATTTTTTGCCCGAATAAGTAACAATGCCAAATAAGGATACCCATTATTACCATTTACTGGATGTCTTGAGCAATAAAATAATATTTTAAAAATGAGACCATAATTGGAAAGAAAGAGCCATTTTTTTGTTGTTGTTTACAGATGATGATTGACTACATAGAAAATACAAGAGAAAGTTTAAACATAGCATAAGAACTAATAAGAGAGTTAAGCAAAGTTGCTGGATCCAAGATAAACATTAAAAAATCAGTGATATTCTTCTACATTAGCAATAACCAATTAGAAAATTATACTTTATAAATTCAATTCAATTTTGATCAAAATTCTAAGAGCTGTTTCAGAGAAACCTCACAAGGTTTCCTGAAATTCATGTGGAAGAGTAAAGAGCCAAGAATAACCAAAACTATTTTGAAAAAGAAAGGAAATTTTTCCTTTCAGATATCAAGATTTAATATAAAGATATTGTAATTAAAATAAGGTGATATTGGTGCAAGGATAGAAAAATAGACCAATGAAATGGAATAAATGCTCCAAAACCAGACCCTCAGATATATGCAAATTGGTCTCTCACAGAAATGACTTTACAAATCAGCAGAGAAAGGAGGAGTTATTTAATAAGTTATTCTGGGGAAATTAACTATTCAAATGGAGAAAAATTAGATCCCTACTTCATTTGATTAAGATCCAAATGTGAAACACAAAACTTTAAAATTTTTATCAAAGTATATAGCAGAATACCTTTATGACACTGGAGTAGGGAAGGATTTCTTAAGTGACAAACAAGAGGCAGAAAGCATATGAAAAATTCATATATTTACTTTATTAAATTTTAAGAAATGATAAAAGACATGATAAAATTTAAAAGACTAGCCATAGATTGAGAGAAGACATTGGCAATGCATGTAACTGATAAAGGATCAGTATCTAGAATATTTATAAAACCCCCACAAAGCAATAAGAAAACAAAATGCAATTCATTAGGAAAATTGGCAAAAAAAAAAAAAATGAACAGGCTATTCACAGAAGAGGAAACTGGATTATCAAATAAAGATATGAAAATATGTGCAGCTCAGCCTCATCATTAGTCAGGGAATGCATATTAAAACAATGAAATACCATTTCCCTTCAACCAAATAGGCAAAAATTAAGAAACCGGACATAACAAGCTTTGTATATGTTGGGGGGAAATAGGCACTTCCATACATTGCTTTTGGCCCACTTGGTACAACCACTTTAGAAAGCAGTTTGGCAGTATCTAGTTAGGTGGTAGATACTCATAACAATACAGAACTTATGAATGAATACATGTTAAAAAATCAAAAGGCAACAAAGTTGATACTTCTGCTTGCCCTCCATGATAGCATTCTCCTCCTGCCCAGAGGTAACCACTATCCTTAACTTTGTATTATTCTTTTGCTTTGCTTTACTGTTTTACCACATATTATGTATCCCCAAAGAATATAATGCTTAGTTTTGATTGTTTTTTGAACTTCATATAAATGGCATCATATTGTATGCAATCTTTAGTGTCTTGCTGTTTTAACCTAAAGTTATTTTTCTAAGTTTTAGTCAAATATATGTGTATACTTTGTAGTTCACTCACTTTTCATTCAAAAATTGTATACCACGATTTATATCCAACAGTGCCCTGTGAGAGAGATTTGTGGACCTGTCTCCTGGAGCACATGTGTGAGAGTTTCTCGAGCTTTTCTAGAGTTTAGGCTAAGGTATTTATGTTCTAGAAGTGAAATTGCTATGTCAAGGGGTTTGAGCTTCATCAGATTCATTTAAAAATGCGAAACTGTTTACCAATGTACATTCTTATCAGCATTGCATGATTTCCTATTGCTCCACATCCTCACTAACAGAAGCTGTCTTCATAGCTTTAAATTTTTACCAATCTGTTGGGGGTGAGGTGGGGGATGTTGTAAAATGGCACCTCCTAATAGTTTTAATGTACATTTACCACCTAATAAAGTTGAATATATATATATATATATATATATTTTTTTTTTGTCTTCTGTGAAATGTCAGTTCATGTTCATGCCCATTTTTCTACTGAGCTGTTTGTAGTTTTCTTGTTGACATTTTGGAGTTCTTTATATATTCTGGATACTTATCCTTTGTTGATTTATGTTTGGCAAAATCTTCCCTTGGTTAGTAGCTTGTCTTTTTACTTTCTTTTTCCATATAGGAGTTATTTTAAATATAAATGAATTAATCTTTTCCTTTGTCATTTTTTCTTGTCTTATTGCTTTAATTTGCATTTCTTTGATCACTAGCGAGGTTGAACATTTTTTGACAATTATTGGCCATTTATACTTTTTAATTTCCTTGTCCATCTTCTATTGCTCTGTAAAGGTCCTTATATATTAAGGATAATTACACTTTGTCATATTTATTGGAAATATTTTCTCCAGTTTTTCATTAGTTTTAAATGTTGTTCGTAATTCTCTTTATCAAATATGTATTTAAATAGACTTAAACCTATCATTCCTTTTCTGCTTTTTATTTATTTTTTAAACACAACACTTTAATCCATTTGGAATTAATTTTATTGTGAAGAGGTGGCTTTGTTCCTCCTTTATCCACTGGTTTGGGATATCATCATTATTATACACTAAGATTTTCATTTTACTTGAGTCTGTTTCTGGGCATAAACTTTCTTGTGTTATAATTAGTTTATGAGCTAATTATAAGCTATGCATTTTATCTTTACAGTAAATTTTACTGTTTGATAAGGCAAATCACTTTGATTATTCCTTCTATTCAAACTTTCTTGGATCATCTAAGAATGGACATTCTCCATTTGTCTCAAATATTCCACTCCTTCCCAGAGTGTTATCATCACAAAATAATGGATTCAGGAGGAAATAATAAGTGGTTCAGGATCTGAGTTTTGAATAGTAATTAATATTGTACCACAGAGGTATTAGAGTGTAGCGTTTGATGTTTGGGGCTTCCTATAGTCAAAATTCAGTCACTTTCAGCCAGTGTTTTTAAACCTGTAGGGCCTGTTGAAATTCTCTATCTTGCCAGTAGACAATAAAGAAAGCAGGCTTTCATGGACAATGTTATAATTCCTGCTGAAAAAATAAAACACCTTGATTATTTTATCAGTGGATCTCTTTGAAGTGAAATAATATTTTGATATATAAATCAGTGTTGGGTGCCCTCTGTGTATTCTCCCCAACAGGGCAGTGGGAAAGAGGCCATTCCTTTATTCAAAACTTGGCTTTTGAGTTTGAGAAAGCTCAAGACCAGTTGTGAAACAGAAGTTGGGCTGAATAAATGTGTCATCTATCAGTCAAGGCTAGTTTTTCCTAACTATGCAGACCAGACGGGTAGGGGCAGAGGGAGATTTGGAGGTGGTGTTTGTCAGGGAAGAGGCCTGTGGGGCTCTGGAATAACCAGATGGACAGGGGTAAGCTTAGCCCAGAGAGAACCCCTCAGCCTCCATTCCAGTGGACGCCAAAGGGCATGCAAGGGAGAGCTCTGTTCTCTCTTCCCAGAGTAAGGAAATCAAACTCCAAGGGGAAAAAATGTAATACAATGTCCATCTGAGTATTTACTTATAATCATACTTTATTATGAAACTGTTTTAGTCTCCATTTGGGTGCAGGTCAAATCCTTCCAAGGTCCACCTCTGCTAAAGGGTCTTAGTTGGCTTTCTTTGTGGTCCTCTCATCACCCCCTAAGAGCCAGGAACATCTGAGTAGGAAGTTGTCCTGATCCCCTCCCTGATCAGAGACTGTTAGTGAAATACATGTAAAATCTTAAACATGCTCATCCAGAACAAGTTATGCATCCCTCTTGTAGCTCAGTTTCTCACATATAAAATGAAGAGGAATACATCTAACTTCCCACGTCAGAAATGCTATTTGATAAACAAAACAATGCTTGCAAAAGTGCATTTGATAAAACGGTGCTAAACAAATTTAGGAAAAATCCTACTTTTATATTTATACACTCTTTTGTGTGTCCTTCTAAGTCACTCAGAAGCAAGAATGAAACTATAAAGGGGAAGGGCACGGTTCAGCACAACACTGAACATAGGTGTTTGTAAATCAGCAATCTTTGATATCACACAAATAATGCTACACAAAAATGTTATGAATCGTAGAATACCATCCACTGACTAAGGACTATGAGCTTCTTTTCCTACATGACCCAGGTCAGTCGAGAAAGCAGTTTGCATGGCCATCTCTTAATATATTTGTCAAATGAATTCAATGATCCATAGTAGAGCAGGTTGGTAGCAGCTGATAGAAAGCAAAGAGAAGACTTAGCTATGGGTTGCAAACTGGTGGCCTGATAACAACTGGACTTGCAACTGTATTTTGTTGAACCCTCAAATTATGGTCTGTACTATGTTGAAAAAAGGTTTAAATTGTTGCCAACATTTAAAAAGCCGGAGATTTCACCTGAAAATTAATTGGCTGGAGCTAAGTAGCTGCTTCCTTCTTCAGTCAGAAATGTTCTTTTTTTTATTTTGCCATAGTCCACACCACTCTCTATTGTACTCTTTTGTTTCTCATTTAACTATTCTCTCAGTTTTTTGAGTTTATAACCCCTAACTTAGATATTGCCAAGGATCGAGGAACCACTGGTTTCCTATGAGGCCTAGACTAGGACTCCAAAAAGAAATCTTTTGTCTTGAACAAAGTTAGTGGAAAGAACACTAGTTCAAGGTAAAATGCTTTTCTTTTAATGAAGACAGTCTCCATAGGCCTCTTGTTAGAGTAACAGTCTTTTCTTTGTTTTGAAATGTAAATTGAATGAACTTTCACATAAATAGCCATGGATTTATTAAGTTATTCTGATAGCTACTAAAACTCAAGAAGAAAAGAATCTAATTTTCTATGGAAATAACAGCAACTCCTAACTATCTACCAAACTTTGCAAAAAGCAGAAGAATATGACTTGTGGTGGCAATTAGACTATTACATCTTAAAGTGATGGAAAATTTCAAGGAATTTGCTTGCTTTTACCACCACCTACAAATGTGGGACAGAGTGCAAGGCAAAAATACATGTGCATTTTCAAAAGAGTTAACAATATCTGCAGGATGCTAGTGTTTCAAAGAATATTCCCTGGCCTTCAGTGAAACAGAGTGTATGGACACAGCGAACAGGGGACACTGGGTCAGGGCTGGGAAATGTGCCAGGATACAGGCACTTTAAAGGGTTTGCCTTGTTTTCTCTAACCAGTGCTGGCAGTTACCCATCATTTGGGTATTTCAGACAATTTCCACTGGCATTTGCATGGTCTCTCCTGATATTATTGAATTTTGAATCCTTCAGTGGAAGACAATTCCTCAGTTACCCCTACAGCCAGCTAAGTGATTTGTTTTAGTTGACCACAAATATGCATCAATCCATTGACATCATCTGGCTTGGCAACCCCAGACCAAATATGACAAGATACACATGCTACAACTGTCCCTTCCCCAAGTAAGAAAACCAACACCCAGGCCCCTAAAAAAAATCAATGGAATACCAAGTTGATTTGAGTATTTTATTTATAAATGTACACTGGCTATAAAAGCTGTTGCATTTTAGACAACTTTTTATTTTTTTCACTATTTCTCAGAGGCATTTTTGAATAAATATTGTAAATGAAGTTTAGTGTAACCGATATAGAATGTTGGCCCACGCAGGACAGTAACATCTTTTGGATGGACTCACATATGAGGTGGATCCTTTCAGTCTGTTAAACCTTACATTGTGTATAGATAAGTATAATATGTATCGCATTAGTAACACTACATAGAAAGACCGAAGAGATGGCGTCAAAGTTTGCTAGTGAAAAACAAAGAGTCACCCATGTTTTCGTAAGAAAGAGAAGAGACGAGCATTTGGAGTATGTGGAAAAAATCAGATATACTTCCTCAGGAACAATAAATCACTCACCTGCCTCATCCTTTTTAAAAACAAACACATTTACATTATAGCTCAACAGAGCAGAGCATTTTTTTTTCCCTGGGATCTCAAAGATTATTTGAAAAGAAATAGATCATGTTCATTATGCTGCATTGGAAAAAACCAGATGTAGTCTGCCTAAACTGCCATGTAACAGACTCCAAATGAAATAGAAATCAAATATAAATAGAAACAGTTGGCAATTAGAATTTAGAAAATGTTAGAGATTATTCTGTGCTGGTGACTAGTGTTCATTATGGGAAAGCGCATTTTGCAGTTGGAGAATGGGGCTTTATTTTTCTTGACTCGATTCTAGCTTCAATACATGTACAATGAGTCTCACTAAGAAATATGTATAAATGGGGCTGTGAAACTAGAAGAGAATGTGCAATATTCATATATTCCTTACATAACGGATGGAGTTCCACATGTAAAAAGTGTTCTATAAAAACCGTTTATGAATGATCATATTGTACACGTTTTATGCACTATTTGTGGTAAAGTACTCTCTGCTAATATCATGCAAAGTGTAAACATCCACATTATCATTATCAAAATGTTTAATAAAACATGCAGATGGTTAATCAAAATATTGGACTTAATCTGTACATTTGCAAAACTTTTTTTTTTCTTTTTAAAAATTTTTTGTTTTTTTCATTTTCTTTTTTGCATTTTTTTTTTTTTTTTCCTGTAAAACAGCAAACACCTCCATGAGAAGTGTTGGGGACTTGGAAATGACTTCATCTCTCTTCATTGTACTGCATCCATAATTCATCACTGATTATGTGCAACAGCTTTGCATTTTCTAAGGCACAATTTTTAATGAAATGATGTGTAAATGTCACTCTAACAATAGCTCATCCAAATGACAATATGGCCAACATACCTCCAGCGGCTGAGGAAATGTCTGCTCTCACATGGAACCAGCATGCAAAAAACCTTCTAGCATGTAAATAAATAATTGCTAGCCATACGCAATAAGACACAGAAAACAATTACTGCTTCCATAACAGAAAACCATCGGCTTGAGCTCCTTTAATCACTACATTAACTATTAGGAGTGTCTCCATAGTCTACATCCACAAAATGTAATCGTCACTTGTTTGCCATTGTGTTAAGGCAGAATAAATAGTCCCCCTCTCTCCAGTCTTAAAGAAAACAGCCTGGAGATCTAAAACGTGGTGTTTGGAGTCACTTGACGCCCTTCTTGGCCAGCTGCAACTCATCACACAGGGCAGAAAACAAAACGAGCTCTTGACAAGAGTTCCTCTCTAAACTTCTCCGTGGGCAAGGTCCAGAATTCTTGCAAATAAAGAGAGGTTGGCAATGTGGAAGAATGAAGCAGGGCGTGGATCCACTAGAGAGGGGAGGACACAATTTGAGCTGTCAGTTCTTGCCAATCACACACCAGTGGCTTTTCACATCATGATGTCATTTGGGAATCTAGAGGAACGACTTTAGTGCTTTTCTTTAGACACCTGTTCATCGGGCCCTCAAGGAGAACTTGCAGGCAAGGGTGAGGAGTGGTCCCTCCTAATGATGGACTTATCTCAATGACATCTTCCTTGTGCCTCATATTAAGTCTCTGATTGAGAACTCCTACCCTAGAGCCTGAAAAGAAGCAAGAGATGCAGACCTCATGGTAATCCCTGACCCACCACTCTTTTGAAGATGAAACTTCCTCACAGATTTTGGTAATAACTTTGGATGTGATAAGTGAAATGACTCCTTCTGGTTTTCTCCTACCCTTGGGCGATATCCCAGAGTGTCAGTCTAGCAGATATTGCAAGGGTTCTCTTTATTTCATCAAACAGCCTATGTTAATGACATTACTTCCAAGGTACACAATATCTAATATTAACGGTGCAATAATTTACTGGTATAACTTCTACCCTCAAAAGGTAAGTAACACAAACGTTTCGGGATCACAGTATATACTATCAGACGAGTGTCTTTGCATTAAAAACAAGTTAAAGCTCAGAGACTGAGCTTGCTGGGAGGTTTAGTTTCTGAAATGCATTAATCTTATTCTATCTTAGAAGACCACCTGTCTCAAATTGGCATGTCTTGCACTTTCTGCAGCTCAGTTCTGTAAACGTAAAGTGTTTAATTTTTAAGATATTAAAAACAACAACAGATTTATTGCATCATTTAGCTCATGAGTTCTGGAAGAAGAGAATAACACATTTTAAACCACAAGACTGTTTGACCATGTTAAGAACCCTTTTGAACTATTAGGATCATAACAATTCAACTTTCTCCTCTATATACTGTGCAAATGAAAAAAATAAAATAAAAGGAAGAAAGAAGAAGAAAAAAGAAAAACACACATACTGTGCTACAAAAGAGCAAATACCACGATTTAGAATAGCCTTTCCGAAATTAGATGAATGCAGGGAAGCCCCCAAATTTGGCTTTTGTTAAGCAATTGCCAGGGGACACCCTCAATAAAGAAATGATGAGTGATCTGGAAGCTTGAAAACCACATCACAGTGTTGTAGGTTGGCCAGCACCTGTGACACAGAAAATAGAGCAACATTTGTTTAAATTAGTCAACACTTCTTGATTCAGATATTTTAAAACTTAAATCAGTAGTTACCTCTGCCGAATGCTCCACCCCCACCCCCACGGTGGGGAAACTTGCCCTGTTACTCCAAGTTTGGCCAAAGGACAAGCAGTATTAGCAACACTTGCGAGCTTATTAGACACATAGGCTTCTGAGCCCTGTTCCAGAACTACCTGACAAGATCCGCTAGGTGATTCCATGCCCTGTACACTGATTAGAAATGCTCTGGGTTTCACCCTAAACCAAATGAACGCCATCAAGTTTTCTACCTTTTTTTTTTCTGGAGCGGATAAGCAAGAAAATAATCTCTTTCTATCCTAGGTTCTTTAGAGTTTGTTTTCTCTAAGAATAAATACATTGTTAACTGGAGGAATTTGACACGATTTAGAAATAGAGCTGACAGAGTTAACAAATAAAAATACAGGGCACCCAGTAAAATGTGAAATCCAGTTAAACTATGAATAATTGTTTAGTGTAGGTATATTCCACGCAACACTTGGGACATCCTTGCTTTAAATCCAGAGCATGCAAGATTGAGAGATGCTTACGCTAAAAAAATTATTGATTGCTTATATGAAATTCAAGTTTAACTGGGTAAAAAAAAATTACCTGGGAGTTCTATATTTTTTTCTGGCAACCCTAGGAAGGATCATTTAGGCCCCATATTTCCTGCTGAAACCTTCACAGTGTTTCTCTTTCATTTTAGACATTACAGTTGTGATGAGGCAATCGCGACATTGGAAAAGAGCCCAGGGAGCTTGCGTTAAATGCATTTCATGAGAGTGAATGATGGAACAGAACACTGTGTACAAAAGACAGTCATCCAATACCAAGCACAATCGGCACAAGTTAAACATGTGACGGCTTGACTCGTGACAGGTAATTTGTTTTGCACTTCCATTCCCATTTACATATGAACTTAAAAACTGTTTACATTGCTTTTAGGAATTGCATTTTAATATGCCGTTATGCTATTTTTTCCCTACCAGAGAAAAATTTCATTTAAATATGACTAGTTACTTGGAGAAAATGGGATTATATATTCAGGTTTTATTATTCCACAAAATGAAATTATTTTGTTTCACTTAGAAAGCCTATGATGTAAACCAGCCCTTATATGCATCCATTTCCCTTCTTCTCAATGCAGAGCAAAAAAAAAAAAAAAAAAAAAAAAAAAAAAAAAAGAACAAAAAACTTTTAGCCATTTTTTCTCCCATTCTGTCTCTTTTATTGCATCTGGGATATATTCAAACAATTCAAATGTGTTTATACTTCTCTAGCCAAATTATAAACTTCCCTGTACTCAATTATTTCCAAGGTAAAATTATTTCTTATGAAACCAAGAAAGAAATAAGTGGTATTTTCACTCTTCCTGTCATTACATTTAACCTAAAATGATACTAGCATTGTCTGGGGATACACACACACACACACACACACACACACACACACACACAACACAGGAGAAGAATTAGAAAAAAATTGGAAAAAATACTGGGCCATTATTACCCAGTATTAAACATGTTATGAAGCTACAATAATGAAAACAGTTTGATACTGGAGAATAAATAGGTTAATAAAACAAAATAAAGTATCCAGAAATAGGCCTAAATATGTATGGAATTTGTTTATGATAAAGTAGCATTTCAAGCTAGTGTGAATAAAGAGGGCATATTCATTAAGTGATACTAACACCGTTGGCTAATAGGAAAATAAAATAAAGCTGGATATTTATTTCGTTTTTTATCCAAAATACATTCCTGATGATCATATAGTTACATGTAAAAAAGAAAACAAAAAAGTAATTCTAGGAGAAACCTCAGCTAAATTTATTTATAACCTTGGAGTGGAGAAGTTTCTCTGAATAGGACACAAGACCCAGATTCCAAAAAAGATATATTTAACTACCTAAAATGAAAATTTTTTGTATGAAATAAAATTACAAAGTCAAAAGACCATATGCAACAAATATGACAAAGGGTGAATTTCTTTAAAGAACTCATACACATGAAGTGCCAAGAGAAAAATGGACAAAGGACAGAAAAACACGTTATAGAAAAAGAAATGCAAATGGTGGATAAACATACGAAAAGATGATCAAACTCCCTTATAATTAAAGAAATACAGATCAAAGCGGTGAGGTTCTTTTCTACCTAGTAGTTTGGGAAAAAAATGTGATGCTTATCCAGAGCTGACATAGGTGTGGAGGGGGAAAGAGGATCTCTCCTACACTTTGGGGGAGGGCATAACTTTTCTGAAAGATACTTAGGTAAGATGTCTGAAAATTTAAAAAGCACATGCCCTTAACTCAGCAGTCCTACTGCTCAGAATCTACCCTATGGAGATGCTTTCAAGTGTTTATCAAGCTACACATACCATGTTTGCTGGAGCATTTTCTTATAATAGTCAAAAACTGGAAACAACCAAACCATAAAATCATAGGGAATTATGGGAAGTGTGGTAAGTACGTACAATAGGATTGCATGCAGCCATTAAAATAATGGGGAGAAAGAACATGCTATATGGAAAAATTGCCAAGATATGTCATTAAGTTAAAAAACAAACACACACACATACACACAGGGAAGTGGATATGGTTCAAGTAGTTGGGTGCCCGCCTACTACATGGGAGGTCCTGGGTTCAGTTCCCGGTGCCTCCTAAAAAAGAAGACGAGCACATAACAAACACACAGACAGCGGACAGCAAGCGCAACAATGGGGAGGGAGGGAGCGGGGGGAGAAATAAATAAATAAAAATAAATCTTAAAAAAAACAAAACACACAGAAACTAAGGACAAAACACTGTGAATTTCAGATCACCTATGTGAAATAAAAGCCAACACATACATTTAGGTGCATCACACACATGTATCTGTGTGTGTGTGCATTTCTGTATATACATATACTAATATATATTCTGTCTCTCTCCCACAAGAAATTATTAAAAAATGATTACAATGGTTAACTTCGGAGATTGTCACTTTTCATTTGGTATCTTTAAGAATTAATCAAATTTTTCTCACCTTATGCCATTTGTAACTTTATTTATTCATTTGAATTTCTGTAGCGGTTATCTAGACAAAGAAATAGTGGGCCTTTTTGCTTTCTTTTTATTTCTTAGTATTCTAAAAAAAATTCCTGTAAAATATTTCATAAAAATCTAAAATAAACTAATAATAATAAAAAAATAACTGTAGCCTATTCCCAAATTACTTAAAAAATTTTCAACTTATGAGAATGTTACAGGAATTCCATGGCTCTTATCTTTAGATTTTGAATTAAAAACTGTTAGCAGAGATGCCCTTTATATTTGTTGACTATATGAGAAAAATTCCTGGCCTAGATCCAAAAAGCTAATTTTTAGAAGAAATCACAATGAATCATGCAACTTATCAATTAAAAAAATCTGGATCAAAGCAGGTCACTGTCACCCAGAGGTGGGCTCAAGTTTTACCCTCGGTTGGCATTCTTTGAGCACTTTCAATTATGGAAGACGTTCAGATCTATAGCACTTTTTAAAAAAACCTGGCTCAAAAGTCCTGTAACCTAACAGCTCCCTCTTCTGGTTCCCTGATTCACATTCAAATGGTTCACTAAAGCTGAAAAAAACTTTCAAAAATGATAGGAAAAAAATCACTTTGAAACCTTAAGAGAAAAGGGTTTTCAGTTTTCCTTTTCAGTGTATAAAAACAAAACCAAACAAACAAAAAAACAAACCTCCAGTTGTGGTTTAAATAGTCTTAAGTTTCTGGCAGCAGCTCGAAGTTGGAACTGTTTTGACCTCAAGTCAAATGTTTATCGTAAGTCAAAACCACCTGAGACTGATTTAATTTTGAATTCTCATCATATTATTAAAATAGGTACATATTTCTCTGAATTTATTAAAACTATTGAATTTATTAAAACATAGCTATAAAATAACAAATTTCAATTTTCACTCTTTTCTCTAAAACCCTTTTCTCTACGGTTACAAAGTGATTTTTTCCCTATCATTTTTTAAGTTTTTAAGTCTTTAGTCTTGCAGTATTAAAGAGCCGTGTGAAAAACATGTGAAAAAATGTTACTTCCCCTACTTTGAGAAATAGTAAAATAATCTTTAATTTCAAATATTCCATTTAAAAAAAAAATTTTAAGAAAGAGTTTCTGACTAGTGACTTTGTAGAAAATGTCTCCTGTAATCTAGGTTATGCACCGGAAGGATTATACTTATGATGGAGGCAGAAGGACTCGGAGGCAAGCCACTGGGTATTTTCAGAGGATTTTCTAAAAAGCAGCTGGGCAATAGCATCCCCTGGTGTCCAAAACCAACACGAACCTTCTTTGTTAGGAGACCCAGATACAAGGTGGGAAGGCAGGCTACTCCAGGGAGCTCAAAGGCAGAAAACACTTGTTTAGCTCTTATTGTGTGCTAAGGCTCTGGAGTGGGCAGGGGTGATCATAGAGGAGAACCCACCATTTTGTCTCTCAAGGAATTTTCAGTTTAGTTGGGAACAAAACCATCTATTGTGTAATGAAACCCCTGAATATTGAGAAGTTAGTGGTTGATTTGACAAACAGTGGAGAGCCACTCTTCACACTTAAAGCATCCCCCAAAGCATCCCCCAATATCGCCGGTCTTCTATGGATATGCCTCAACGAATAAATAGTGTTATATCTTCCTTCTTCCTCACCAAAATCTCTATAGTGACTTCTGGCAGGGTCTCAAACTTGGTCTGCAGCTTTTACCTGCGGATGTGCTAATGCACTTATGGATTAAACGAATTTGTACACATTGCAGCAGTAACTTCCAGTAAGAACAAGTGCTAAATAAGGTGTTATTTCATTATGATTTCTTTTCCCTAGATGCTGATATATTTTCCTGCCAGATAGGATTGTCAACTGAGGGAAAGAAATATTTGAATTCCTAAGTTGGGGCCTATGAAAGGCATATGATTACACGTACTCATGTCAAGGTTTACTCGCAGTACTTACTTCTGGATCGCAAGTAGCAATCGTTACAGTTTAGAAGACCATTTCGAATCCTAACATCTGTCCCACTCACTGCGTCACCAAGCTGTCCTTTACAAATTCCACACTAGAGGGGGAAAAGGAAGTTATAAGATGCATGAGCAATTATTTCTTTATAATGAAAATCACTTCTACCATCTGAACATTTGTTGAACATCTACTATATGCTAGATGTTGCACCAAGAATTGACTCAGAACAATATCCTTTTAGCATTGTAGCTTAAATCCTTGCATTTTACAGAGGAGGACACTGGTTCAGGGAGATTGGTTGAGTTGTCCAAGGTCATGAAGCTGGTAAGTGGTATCAGGTCAGACTGACTCCAAAGCTCATACTGTTACTTTCTACAATATACTGCTTCTCAATCAAGATGAAAGAACCTTTTAAAACCAATTAAACCCTTGTGGTTTTAAATAAACACATGGGCAACAGATTATCAATGAAAACTTGTCTCTGAACAATCTTTTAGATACTTTCTAGCATTGTTGATAAGTTCTATCAGATCAGATATTCCACTTTATATTTCCACACGAAAAGCCAGTGATACCCAGAGTAACAAATGTACTGGAGATGGAACTCCTTTCCACCAAAGCGGCCTAAGTACAGAAGGACCATGGTTTATATTGTGCTGGTTGTAAAAAGAAGGAGCCAGTGGGGGTTGGTCCAGCTGCCAGGCTCCTGCTAGGGGATCAGGACCCGCTCAGGAGAAGAGGGCCAGCTGCCAGTTTTGTCTGTTGAGGTCACCTGGGGCAGGAGAAGTTTTCATCCATTATGTCACAAGCTGCATCCACTTTACAAGGATGGGTGATAAATCCAAGAGGTGAAGATTTTAAAGCATCAGGCCAGCTCCAGAAAGTGAATGATTAGAAAGAATAAAGGTCTTAATAGCTAAGGAGGGGAAAGAATCCAAAGAATAAAGTCTCTTATTCCTTGAGACTCTGCAAAGACTCTTTGCCACCTCAATGATTTCTAGCTCTGGTAAAATTTCTGAGAACAAAATGTGGTGTTGGGACCTATTATATTGGCATTACTATGAATATTTTCAAAGCATACTCCTTGAGTCTTAGAACACTCCTAGAAAATTTGATATATATTATCTAGATTAATTTTATGAGAATATGCTTGTTTGCTCTTTGTAGAATTGTTTTTTATAAAAATAAAGTGGAACCTAGGAAATGGCATATTGTGGTCTCATGCTAAATATTTTTGAAAAAACGAGTCTGTAATAAATATCCACATTGTGTTTTATCTGTGATGTCTTGCTTTCAAATGATTACTGATATTATTAAAATAATAATTTGTGGACAATTATACTCCCTTTCAGTTGCTAACAGGCAAAGTGGAGTCATTTTAGACCCATCGAAGTTTACTTTATAGCCCAGGAAGCTACAAACCAGAAATAGAGCAAAATTTGAGAAGGAAAAAAGAAAGCATGCCAAGATGATGTGAGGAAGAGATGGCCCTTATTCAGAGCTGGAGGGTTTGGCCTCAAAACTAACATATTAATGTGTCCATGAGTCAAAAGAAAAGACAGGGAAATGTTGATATAGCCCAATTCATAAATTTTATAATAAATCAGTTTTAACTGGTTAGATCACCTACTTTTTGGCAGGAGATCTGGGACTATAATCTAGGCATCTTCATTTTCAGTTTATTCATTAATCCATTCATATAAAATATTTATTGACACCTACTCTGCTAGGTACACAGGAAATAGTGGTGAGCAGAACAGACATGGCTCCTGCCTTTATGACTATTAGAGGAGATAGGTGATAATGAAGCAATTCAATAGTGAGTGATAAGGACCACAAAAGATTCTAGGGACCTCTGAAAGGAAGGCAACTGACTTGGTCTGGATGAACAGGGCAGCTTCTTGGAGGGAGTCATTTCAAGCTGAGATCTACAATTCTCCAACTAGCTTAAACACTAATTGGCAGAAAAATCTTGCATCAGGTCAAAGACTAAATGCCCTTGACATTAAGTCACAAGAGTTCAAGAAACAGCAAAGATGTTATATTCCAAATAAATTCACATGACCCTGAAGACTTGGAAAAATCAGTCTTCCCAATGTCACATTCTCAGCTTCTTACTAGAGTATACGATCTTTATCAGCAAAAACTGTTTTGTAACGACAAAGCCAACTGCACAGATCCCTTTTGCTTCTTCTAAATCAGCATCCCCGAGCAATGCATGTGAGGAAACCTTCACCCTTAAAGCTGTCCGCCACCCACACTTCTATATCATCCACAGGAGGAGGCCTCAAAAGCAAAGGCTTCAGGATTTCCAGGCAGAATTTCTTAGCACAGAATGATAACAATAGGTAAACACGCAATTACACCTTGTGAGGAAGGTGATGAGCACATACCCGAAAGCACTGGATGTGAAAATAGAGATTAAGGGTCTCGATGATCATAGCAGCTCCTTTACCCAAAGGAAGCCCACAAGAAGAGCACAGCTTTTTCCCACTTATAGATCTAGATAGAAAAAAAAAAGATATAATAATACAATTTCCAGCTTAGCTTAGTTGGTCAAACACACAAACATGCAACCTCAGGTGAAACAATAAAAACATGGATTTTTAAAAGGCTTACTTCTGGGTATTTTCCCTCCCAAAGGTCACATTGAAATCATAAATGAAATGACATTTATTTAACTGACAATGAACAGGAAATTAAGCATTAGATATAAATTGCAAACAATCACAAAACTAAATACAATATGGCTTTATATGTAATATGGTATTGAATCTGGTGAGGGTATTGTGGACTCATCGGTGGGCTGAAGTCATTTGTTCTAAGAAATTTGTGTTGTAGTCTAGTCAACTAGTGATCAGATGCCTTGAAAATGATTTTATAGGTCCCAAAAGATACTCAAGCTTAGCTTTACTAAGTTTCAAAGCTACTTTAAAATTTCTAGTGTTTGATTCATTGGCCCACAAGGGCATTCCTTTTTTTTTTTTTTCTTATTAGAGGAGTTGTAAATTTACAGGAAAATGATGCATAAAATACAAAGTTCCCATATACCCCCTATTATTAACACTTCGCATTACTGTGGTACATTTTGTTACAATTCATGAAAGAACATTTTTATAAACATACTATTAAATACAGTCCATTGTTTACAATAGAGTTCACTGTTTTGGTTGTACAGTCCTATAGTTTTTTTTTTTTTTTTTTTAAATTTATTCTAGTAACATATCTTAATAAAAAATATTTTTGTTTAAAATTAGAGAGTCAATTGTGATACAGCTGAACAAGTACCAGGCAGAGAGGGCCCTGAGATTAGGGAGCTTCCTCTGTCACTAAACTCTGATCTGGTATAAAGAAGTTGCTTTGGGAATACCTTTCATCTTTAAAATGAGGGGATTGGACTAGGTTATCTCTCTGACCTCTTCTAGTCCAAATACTCTGATTCTATGATTTGGCACCTGCCATTCTAAGTGGTGAGCCCTCTGAGGGCATGGGCTATGTCCATGTCATCTCTACCCCTGCAGCGTCTAGTCCAGTATCCACCCAGTGGGCTAGAACCAAACCCAGCAGCCTGCCACCGGGTGAGATGACATGGTCAACAAGCCCTCTGAAATTAGACGGCTGTCCTCTTAGGCACTGTCCTCAGGCAGCAAAGATCAGATTGCGGTGATGCCTACTGTCTGAAAAGCTCTTGGAATTACACAGAAAACTTTAAAAATATGCAGTACCAGGGTGCAGAGGGACAGAAGAGACAGAAAGGAAGACAGTTGAAAAGAGGAAGAGTTGCCCCAAGCAACCCATGAGGATTTCCCTCTTATGCAGTGTTAAGATGATATTTCTAAATCAAAGAAAATCGCAGCGTACTCAGTAATTTGTCTGGCCAGTGAATGGAAACTCAGGCAGCTTTTAAGAATATCATGGGGCCCAATTAACATCCAGAAGCAATCATTAGAGAGCTGGAGTAGATTAAAAGAGAGGGAGGAAGATTCCTTTCTTGCCTTCTGCCTGGTTTTCTGTAAGAGCCATTGGCAGATCCTGCCTTGAAGGACCGAGGCGTCTTGGAGAGAAAGGCGCCAGCTTAGGAGCCTAGCAATTGTCTGGTGGATTTTATTATTAGATTGCAGATTCCACACAATGTAATTAAAACCCTGTGGCCACAGCCATGCCAACGTCACATGGGGAATGTTTTCTTTCCTCCTGTCTATGTGAGTATGTAGGAAGAGATATGGTTGGAGAGATCCCTCAAAATCATTTGGCAAAAATTGCCAAATAAACTATAATGTAAACTATAGTCCATGGTTAGTAGCAATGCTTCAATATGAGTCCATCAATTTTAACAAATGTACCACACTAATGAAAGATGTTGTTAATGTGGGAAAGTGTGGGAGGGGGAGGAGGTGGGGCATATGGGAATCCCTTACGTATTTTTCCCCTAGCTTCTTTAAAAAAAATTAAAAAAAAAAAAAAATCATTTGGCAAGTACGAATTGGGTTGAAATTATGCTGACAGGCTCTTGTCAAATAAAACAAAGCAGCCTCAGAAAGGTCTGCTGACTCTTGTACCTGTTTGGTGACTGGCCAGGAGGGGTGGAGGGAGAGGGGGACAAGTGCCCAGCCTGGAAGTTCTCTCGAGGGCTTGTCCTGTAACTCCAGAAGGAACCAAAAATTATGACAAGTTAAGAGAAGCCCAATCCCACACTAAAAAAAAAGACATTTTAGATGAGGAAAAAAAAATTGCTTGGCAACCAAATCAAAGACCATGGAGTCTCCTTTTTTTTTTTTAAAAAAAAGATTTATTTATTTATTTATTTATCCCCCCCTTGCTGCTTGTGTCTGCTGTGTCCATTCGCTGTGTGTTTTTTCTGTGTCTGCTTATCTCCCCCATGCTGTGAGGTCTTGCTGCATCAGCCCACGGCGCCACACGGGCTGGCCCGCCCTCACAAGGAGGCCCCGGGAAGCGAACCCGGGGCCTCCCATATGGTAAACAAAAGCTCTATCGATTGAGCCACACCCGCTTCCCTGGAGTTTCCTATTGATAATTTTTTAAAAGGACAAAAACAGTAACTGTCTAGCAAGACAGTATATGTATTGGTCACAGAAGATCAAAATCTCAAAACCAGGCTGGCACTGTTGAATAGCAAAGACAGAAGATTTTTCTTCATTTTGCCAGATTCTCTGCTGAGGTAAAATTGTGGAGAAGCTTTTTTTGAGTTGTTTGTCAAACTGCTTTTGCATGCTGAGTTCAATATAGAAATAAGAAAAAATAGGGGCAAAAACGAATATTTTTCTCTTATCAAACAGGTTATCATCATTATCATCACCATCACCACTGCCACTGTCATCATCACCATCTTCATCTACACTCTATGGCACTTACTATTTGTCAGGCACAAAACCCTATGAGGTAGGTGCTATTAGCATCCCCATTTATAGATGAGCAAATTGAAGCAGAGAAAGATGAAGTAACTTGCTCAAAGTCAGATGTGGGCAAGGGGCAGAGTCAAAATTTAAATCTAGGTAGTCCAACTCCAGGTAGGGAATGATTGGTTAAATTATAATAAATGTTACATTTTAAAAACTGTGATCACCAGGAATCCCTAGCTTAAATATGATCCTACTGTGGACCTGTGGGCCAGATAAAACTCATTTTGAATTATTTTACCATTTAACCAGTCAAGTATCTTGGGTAAGTGATTTAACTTCCCCAGCCTCAATTTCCTAATTATAAAATGGGCACAATACTGATAACAGAGGATGGTGAGAGTAGTGTAATACTGGGAATGTGATTCATCCCACTGAATTGTAGGCTTAGAAGTGGTTGAGATGGGGAATTTTATGTTGTATATAGGTCTCCACAATTTGAAAAAGCACAGCAACTAAAGAGACAATAGCAATTAAATGCAATGCATGATCCTGGACTGGATCTAGTAATGGAGGAGAAAAGGCCCAAAAGGACATTATTGGGACATATGAAAAAATTGGAACGTAGACTGTAAGCTTTATATCAATGTTAATGTTCTTGAACTTGATAAACGTATTTAAGGTGGTTACAGAAGTGAATATCCTTCTTCTTAGGAAATGTACATGGAAGCATTAAGTGTTTCAGGAGGATAACATATACAACTTCCTCTCAAATGTTTAAAAAACTGATAGACAGGTAGATGGACTGATAGATACATAGATAGATGGACTGATAACAGCAAATGTGTCAAAATGTTAAAATTAGTGGATCTGAGTATCTGGGGGTGGGGTATGTTGGAGTTTTCTGTATGGGTTTTATATATATATATATATATATATACTTTAAGGAGGTACTGGGGATTAAACTCAAGACCTTGTACATAGGAAGCAGGTGCTCAACCACAGAGCTATACCCACTCCCTGGGTTTTGAATTATTTTTGCAACTGTCCTGTAAATTTGAAATTATTTAAAAATAAAAAGCCGAAGAAAAAAATGGAAACAATAACAAAACTGATGACCTCACAGAGTCACTGGAGAGTTCAGTGTGTTAATGTGTATAAAAGTAAGAGAAGACAATATTTGTAATATATGTAAATAGCCTGTATTTGTAATATATGTAAACTCTTCAATATACTGCCTGTTTTATTATAAATGCTTAAAAATGATAGGAACTTTGATTGTTGTTAAAAGAAATACAGTTTCTACAAAATTAGCAAATAGCTCAGGGTAGCTGCTTCAATAGGACAGCATGAGAGTAAGAGGATAATATTTTTTCCCTTGAAATGACATTTGTCGATAGGCTTTGAAACAATATAACTCACTTAAATAAATTACTAATACAACAGATGTGCAGATCCTTACCAAAGTTTACATTTGTGGATTAAAAATTACTTTTCCTCTTATAAGTTGATAAATTCAAGGTGAGTATTTACTTGCCAGGAACGTTGTCCCAGCCTTTCATAAATATATTACCTTGTCAATGAGATTACATAAAGAGAAGGCCCAAAAATGCTGCTGACATTTTGCTATCTTTTATTTGACACTTTTTCAATAAATAAATAAAAGTAAATAAAATAGAAGTATATGTATTTTTTTTAAAAAGGAACCCCACATCTATCTTATTTGGTTACTCACTTCCGCCTTTCACTTGGAGACTCGAGCTGATGGTTAATGCTTTTATCTAGTGGAAGGGTTTTTGGCTTCACATCTTCTGGAAGGTGTGTTGGTAGGTTTGAAACCGGTTGATTCCAGGATGGATCTGAGGCCAAGGAAAGAGCATAAACTTAGTCTTGAAACAAAGGAAGCTGGGAACCAGGCACTTTGCCTCACTGACTTCAGATGTAAAATAATAACAGCATTTAAAAATACTGACTTCTTATTCAGTAAAGACAGCAAATTCGGGTGGATGCGATTGTAACTAGGAACACAGTTCCTAAAACAAGGGCAGTTCTTAAAAGAAGTGGAAAGCAATTGTTTTCCATTACCCATAGGTTATGCCAACTATGGTGTGGTTTAAATGCATAGGGCACCTGGATGACATTCAGCCCACAGGATATCTCTGTATGTACACACACACAAATCTGGTTACGTATTACAATCAACTCATGTAAATACACAAATAGGCAATATGCCAAAAAAAACCCACCACATGGCCAAATTCATTAACTGCACCATTAAAAAATGTGTATTTGCTCAGCCAAATCCGCTTAGCCACAAATACATTTATCACTGTTGCCCTTTCATCCTCTTAGCTCTACCCTCCTCTTTATATAATCCTGTCTCTAGACTAAGCTAACAAGTATCTGACAGCAGTAAGTGCTCTCAAAGTTTCCTTAGTGGTAAAAAAAAAATGAACAAAATTAAACAAACAAAACCCCCAAATAATAAACATAAGATTCAAAAATCAAAGATGGGTCAGCATACAGAAGCCTCTTGGCATTTGTGAATTTGACACTTGAAGTTTCAGGTATCTAGGAACGATCCTGAAGATCCAAGACATCTAGAATTTGATCATTTTGGTGAGGACTAAATTTGGGTTTTGTTGTGTTGAGGCTGGTGTGTGGGAGACATGGGTGGGAGTGAGGGTGGAATGGGAAGGGGAGCTGATGGGAAACTCACAGCAGCAGCCACATTCAACACAGCTTTGTGGATTTCTACTTCTCCATAAGCATTTATTTAAGGGGGAGCTTGTGTCCAATGGTGGAATTAGAGAGTTTGAGGAGGTTTCAAAATGTACTGCTTACAAAGGTCAAGGTTTTCTGGAAAGTCACCTTTTTTCAAATTTTAAGTTCTAATGCCTGAGGAGGCCTCACTGAGTCGCCACGATTTTCAGTATGTTCTGGGCAATGGTGGTCTGAGAGCCCAGTTCTTCACTGTGCTGGTTAATATATGCTACAAGCCCAGGACCCTTAGAAAGAAGCATGCAGCCAGCAGAGGTCACAGCTGTCTGGAGGGTGTAGAAGTCTTAAAAAAATTTAACTTCTGGGGTTGGTCTTTTCCATTCTCACCCTGAGATAGTTGTGGGTTCATCCCACACTGTGGAGCCCCAGCTTCTGTATCCAGCTGATGGTCCTGATGGATTCCCTTTGGTACGGGGTTCTCAGAAGGAGCGAGGGCCCCTTGAGTTAGGCTGTGAAAAGAAATCAGCGTTGTTCAAATCTTCCTGACCAGTATCTTTCATTAAAAAAAACTGGGAAGTCTCTTTAAACACAGGGTTAAGTGGAAATGGATGGGCTAACTCAAGGGTCCTGCAGTCTCTGGACATGACCCTGAGTTCCTATAGCCTACACATCACCCAGCTGATGTGTACAGAAGAATTCTCAGAGCAAAGCCCCACCAGAAGAGCTCAGCTCCCAGCCAACTTTGCAAATTGGCCAGTCTTTGAAGATGACACCGATAGCCTTCTGTATCTTCAGCTTCCTCCGGGGATGCTGTATATGTGTGTGCATGTGTGTGCATGCTCACTTGCCAACACCTATCTGTAACTCAGAGATCCAGAGTCACAGAGAACATGCTGGTGGCACAGCACTCCCAGCCTCTTGGGCTTTCTGTGGGTCCCTTCTAGGTTAGGCCTGAGGTGGCATCAATAAACTCAATAGAGCCCATGGCCACCATCAAGAGTCTGCTCCAGTCTGAGCTGCTCTGAGTATTCCAGGGGTTTCTAGGAATTCTGTTCTGATCTCCCATGGGATATACTGGAACCACGGGTGGGACAATTATCCACAACCAATTGATTTGTTGGACATCCTTTATATTATCACCCAGAGTAAATGTGGCTTCTTGCAGCTCAAGGGGATACTAATGGCTGCACTAAAGTTCAGGTCAACAGTAAAACCACAGCAGGGCCACAGGGCCTCATTTCAATCTCTCCCCTCCAGATACATTCACTATTTCAGGCGGATGATATTTGGGTTTGACCACACGCTCTGTTGAAATTCGATACGAGCACTTATTTAAAAAAGGTGTCTTCTATTTAAAAACAAGTCTCTGTATATTCAATATCATAGGGACAACAACTTCAGAGCTGTTAGATTATGTCTAAGAAATACGTAATGTATTACTAGAATGATAATTTCAAAGCCAAATATGATTTACATTAGCAACGGGTACCCTTCCTGGGAGTGAATGGCAGAGCCTGGCATTGCCATGTTTTGACAGACAAGCTGGTCCATGTTCATACCTCCTCTTTTCTTCCAACAGATCACTTTCCCTATTCTTAAGCAATAAGTCATTGTCATTCCCCTGGAATGATGTCTTCTGTTTTATCTCTTGTCCTTCCTCTTGACAGTTTTCCAAGTTCATCTGATTCTAGAGAGGAAAAAAAGGAGAATCTTGAATATAATTTCTAAACACACTGGACCACCCTTCTTTCTGGTCATGGGATACTTGAAGCACTTTTCAATCATGTTGCCTACAGCTTAGAAGGATTTATTGTAATGTAAACTATATCACAATAAACATTTTTTTAAAGCAGTAAATCATTAGTCATTCAAATTAACTGAATAGTAATTGCTTTCCAACTATTGGGAATAAATGTATAATCTGAATTCTCTCAAACATTATAAAATTGAATTTGTTAGGAAGCCCCATTTCTTAAAAAAAAAAAAAAGGCCAAAGAACACCTCATTTCAGGACAAATGGCTTTCTAGTATCTGGAGTATATTTTAAACTCAGATTATGACTTCTGTCCAGGACCTCTATGACCCTGTTTGGGGATGTGGAGGTACATCAGCCTTTCTAGGCTCTCTCTGTCTGTCTAAGACAGATTTAAATTTCTTGTGGTATTTTAGGTGTGAGGCTAAAAGCAACTTTCACGGAGGCTGGTGGGAGCCTATTGCCATCAGGTCCACTGCTACCATCCAATGCCCAGGAGCACTTGGCAGTGGAGGAAATGTCTGCTGAATGAATGAATGTGCTGGGAGCTGAGCAGTGAGATGGACATATTCCAGCATGTGGCTCTGTTCATTAGGCTCTTGCCAGTCAGTTGTGGAGAGACTTTGGTTGCTAGCCTGTGGGGACAGATCCTGCCTGGGCAATGACTTAACTGCTTTTCAGGAAATGACTCTAGGATTTGGTCACAGCAGTGACAGTACAATGCAGTGCAATGGCATGTCGTAGCCAGGATCAGTCTAGGGGCATAGCGAGTTACAGATTTAAACCATTGAGTCTGGTGGGAAAACTTGGCCTGTGGTTTGGTACTTCTATTTAGGTTTATTTATTTCACAAATTGTTTTTTTTGTTTGTTTGTTTGTTTGAGGTACCGGGGGCCGGGGATTGAACCCGGGCCTCGTATGTGGGAAGCTGGTGCTCAACCACTGAGGCACATTGGCTCCCCTGCTCCCCTGAGTTGTTTTTTTCGCCTGTTTTGCTTGTTGCTTGCTTTTGTTTTTATCAGGAGACACCGGAAACCGAAGCTGGGACCTCCCATGTGGGAGGTGGGTGGTCAACAGCTTGAGCCCCATCCATTCTCCACAAATCTTTCTAATCTATGTCTTACCACTGTCCCACTGCCTTCAGTGATGGAGGAGGATGCAGACAGCTGGTCTGCAGAACTTGAAGAAGCAGTAAATGGAACAACAGTGTCTTCAATTATCTTGCGCTCCTAAGGGGTAAGACATGAATTAATGAAAGGGAAAAAAGGAAACACATTTGTCCAGGGAGAAAATTCATTAAGAAACTTTAAAAAATAATTCAGGATATATACACACAAGGAGGGCATTAAGAAAAGAATTCTCATTTTCCTGACACTTGCAAATCATAGAGCACTCTATAGGCAATGATTTAGAAATTAGCATTTAATTTAGAAAACAAAAATCTCCGCAAATTAATTAGTTAGTGTGATCCAAGAAGCCTAATTAGAAATATTATTATTAGGATCTGATTATCCACAAAAATTGTTGAAGATAAAATTGACAACAATGTTATTCATAAAACAAATTTTAGATCATATACATGAAACATAGCCTCTTTCAGATTCTCTAATGTGGACTGCTTTGTTCAGCTAAAAAACAAAAGAAAACAAAACAAAATCTATCCCTCCTTAATCTCGGTCGTATTACATAGTGAATGCAGAGGTAAGGAGACTTTCATTTAGCCTTGATATCAAAATTATGCTCAAAAAGTTAATTCACTACCATCAAACATGCTTGCCACAAACACACACATAAACAAACAAAGAAATAGATCATTTTATGTAATCTCTCTAAGATGGTCAAGATTCGGACTCTAACTGCCTAACAGATACACCCGGGTACAGCCTGGAAAGCAGTTATATCGTCTCTTTAGACCATGGCTCAACACACACTTACCACAAACCAAATCTGGGGGAACTGGGGTCTCTTAGACCCTATATGACTTTTCAAAAAATGGTTAACGGGGATCTGCTGCGAGGGGAAAGCCAGGCGTACTCCCATGCATACACAAGCCACAGACAGAAAAATTGCTGAATAGATTTTGAGGAGCTGGGACTACAAAGTCAAATTTCTTCTTGGGAATTTCCTACCTCCTCATAGTATCTGCGTTCTTCCTCTTCCACCTCCTTTTGGGCCTTTTCCCACTCTTCTTTCAGTTTGTCCTGCTCCTTCTGGTATCTCTCCTGTTATGGAATTGCCATAGATTGTTCTCAGCTGACCAATGTATGCATCATAAGGCTGCCCCCCTCTAAACCGCCACATACAGTAGGTTGCAAGAGCATCTTCTTGTTGCAACATTTGGAATCTAACCGATGCATGCAGTAAAAGGGGATACTATTTTGTGGCACTCAAGCATTTTAGAAATATAAAAATCCTAAGAAAAGCAAATTTTTTTTTTTTTTTTTTGCTGTTGGTATTTTGTAGAATTGTTCTTCAGATATATGAGCAAAAATCTTCTTGAGTCACAACTTATGGAAAGAGAAAGGTGGAAAGATTGAAAGACTCTAAAATCTTCCTTGAGTTGTGTCCAAGGAGGGAAGCTAAACTAATTGTTTATTTCCACAGGGTCCTTCAGAGACGAATTTTGACATTCTGCTACTAGAAATAAATTGCTGTAAAAAGAGTTTAATAAAAGGTGGAAAACCTTGTAGTCTTATGAGAGAAACACTGAAGAAAGATCCAAAGTAGACAAGATGATAATTAGCTGAGTAGCTGAATTATTCTCTGCTTGTAACCATTCTACCAAAATGGAAGTTTCTTAGCTTCTGAAGTAGTAACTTCTGAATTAAGAGCAGCTTTTAAACAGCCCATTAGAATGCTTTAATATCGGAAGTGCCATTCTTGTTTTCAGAAACAAGTGACACTAGTCACCACTTCTGGGGAAAAAATAAAATACTCTGAACAAGGATGGCTTTGAAAAATGTGAGTGGAGTCCCTGACAGCTGCCTAGAAGAAATGAATAAATGGAGATTAAAATTAATACTTAAACTAGGAACTGACACCCCTCGAGGACCTGGGAATGGCATTCTTAACATGACAGAGAGAAAGGAATCACTGAAATGTGTCACACACAGTCAAATATTTTAGGCTGATTACTGTCAATCGTCTCTCCGAGGCTGAAACAAGTCTGTGCTTCTATCTTCATTAGAAAGGCCCAGAGATTTCCTCTAGTTATAACCTGGGATGTCATTATTTTAGGAGCAAAAGGGCTTCATTGGATTTGTCTGGGACCTGGCACTCTTATTAATGTTCTGGAAAACTGCTGCTGTTCAACCCATGGCAGGCTCTTAAACTCCAGGTAAAAATTCATCAAGACCAGTAAATTTATCAAGATGGTGGAGTCAGGTCTTAGAGAGGGACTGTAGGTGCATCTCAGAATAGAGGAAACAGACCCTGAAATGGGACAAGAGCTGGTAAAAGAAGCAAGGCTTCTTAGGCTTATGGGTTCAAGGAGCTCACATTACATACCTTCCCTCACCGAGAGGCTGAACTGATGATATGGGGACTGAAAGGTGAAGTATGTCTGGGACACACACACACACACACACACACACACACACACACACCCTTCTTTCCGCCACAGACACCTTGGCCCCAAAGCCCACAACCCATGATGCCACAGCAGGTAACGATTTGGCGGGGCAGGAGCAGTACCCAAGCCTGGTGCCAGCATCTGTGACACGGTCTCCCTTCAGAGTGTAACAGACACAGCACCACGGTGGGAGGCACACTGGCCTGTCTTCTTTATTCTGTGGAGTTTCAGACTCTTGGCTGTGATTTCCATGAGACTAGCAGACGGCCAGGGCTGGCCTGAGGTCTCCCAGTGGACCAAGTGCTAGCAGCTCTGGGGCCGGTTCTTACAAACATTCTGGTATTGAAGGCCTGACCCTCTGAATTTTCAAAAATACCAAACTGGCAGAGCAAAAACCATACTACAATCTATTATCTAAAAATCTCCTTGTCACCAGGAAATTAAGCCAGGAAAGATTAGAATAAGAAAATAAGAGAAAAGTAAAAAACTTACACTAAGCATTGCTTTCTATGCAGCAGCAGAAAGTCACCAAAATTAATGAGATTTAACAGTTTTGCCCTTTCAATAGTTGCAGTAAAATAAGTGTTATTGGGAGTACCGTGGAAAGAGCATGGCTTCTTCTAAAGTCATCGGGACTTGGATTTGAATATGGGCTGCTTAATACCTGTTAGCACTGTGACCTTGGGCAATTAATTAAACTTCTGTGAGCCTTTGTTTCTTCAATTGCAATGGGGGCTGATAAGACATACTTTGAAGGATTGTGTGAGGTTTAAGTGAGATAAAATATATCAAACACCAACCATGGTGCTGGCACATCCTAAGTACTCAACATAGGCTAGTTTCTAAGGTTACTAGGTTACTTTCAGAAGCTATTAATCTGCAAAACTGCCAAGAAATAAGTATGAGCCTGACAAATTTACTTCCAGAATTTTCTAGAATTTCATAAGAATATTAGCAGGTTATACTCAAAGATGGAACAGACATTTCTACTTGAGAACTAGACTTAGGCCAAATTTTATCTCACATGTATGTATCCAACAGCCTTTTTTTCCCAATAGCCTTAAAAAAAAAAAAAAAAAAAAAGATTTATTTTTATTTATTTATCCCCCCCTTGCTGCTTGTGCTCTCTGTGTCCATTTGTTGCGCATTTTTCTGTGTCTGCTTGTCTCCCTTTTGTTGCGTCATCTTGCTGTGTCAGCTCACCGCATTGCGCAGGCCAGCTTGCCTTCACCAGGAGGCCCTGGGAATCGAACCCGGGGCCTCCCATATGGTAAACGGGAGTCCAACCAATTGAGCCACAGCCGCTTCCCAACCCAATAGCCTTTTGATAATCTACTTTCACAGTTGCTTAAACTGGAATTTGGCGATTAAGGAAGGATAGGCTGGCCCTTAGTCAACACTTGGAGTTTTTCAAAAGTGTTATATGAATGTTTTTTCCTCATATGTTCATTAGTGTAAGCTCTGGCAGAAGGAATCAGACCCAGGACATTCTGGCTCATGGACACAAAATGAACTGACTTAGATGCATCAACTTCTAAAAATAATATGATTCCATCCATTTCCTGTGCTATAAATCAATTTGATGCAACAGAAACTACGAGAGCATAATCTTTAAAAAAAAAAAAAAA
>JAQZBX010022106.1:0-31810 GCA_029593785.1 Cabassous unicinctus | reverse complement strand
AGGAAAAAAAAAAAAAAAGAAAAAAAAAAACACCCAAATACCAGAAGCTGCTTCCAGAGAACTATCATAGTGGCAGCTGATGCCCAATATAGGTATCATTATTATACTATGTCTACTCTTTGGCATTTTCCAAGAATGTACATAAATAACTCCCATTTTTGCCCCAGGTCAGATCTTGTTAAAAATGAAGATTTTAATTCGGTAGGGCTGGAGTGAGGCCTGAGAAGCTGCAAGTCTAACAGGCTCACAGATGATTCAATACTGCTGGTCCACACACAACACCTTGAGTAGCAGTCTATAGGGAGATCAGGAGTGGGGATGGCCCTTCAGAGCTGTCCCAGTTAGGGCAAGGGGACTGGGTTTTATATTCCCCGTATCAAATGGTAATTGGATGGTGTAGCAGTTTGATATTGTTTGTGAATTCCAAAAGTAGATACTGGATCATGTTTGTAAACTGGTCTGTATCTGGACATGATTAAATTATGATTAGGGCTTTGATTGGGCCACGTCAGTATGATAATTGCATCCCCGCCCCCTTGGTGGGCAGGGACTCACAGAGAAATGGCACTTCAGAGAAGGGAGTTTGGAATTTTTGAGCTGGAGCCTGGGAAGTAAGCATACAGAGGAGCAGAGCAGCTGCACCCAGAGGGAATCGAGCCGTGGGAAGAGAGGAACCCAGGAAGCCTGAACACTGGCAGACATTGGCAGCCATCTTGCTCCAACACATGGCAATAGACTTTGGTGAGGGAAGTAACTTATGCTTTATGGTCTGGTAACTGTAAGCTTCTACCCCAAATAAATACCCTTTATAAAAACCAAAAGATTTTTGGTATTTTCATCAGCATCCCTTTGGCTGATGGGGACATCCCTGTTAAAGCAGTTCCTTTAATTCCTTTAATTCTCTACATTACCAAATTAGGCATTGCCTGTTAATTCAAATCCAAATTAATCCAGTGTGTACAGCTGAGACAATGTGGTATGGTATTATGGAAAGGAAATGGCATTCATAGTCTGAAAACCAGATTTGAGTTCCATCTCTACCACATAAAGACAATGGCACAATTTGTTTAACTTTAAATATCTTATTTTTAAAAGCCTCAATATGTTACCTAATGATTCAGTTTTCAGAAAGATCAAGTGAGTTATTATGTTTGTAAAGATTTTGCCAGTGTTTTTTGATTGGTTCTTATAACCTCAAGTTGTGATTAAATCCATAACCCATACTGTATTTTGAATAGTCATATTTTTATAACCAATACACACAATACACAAATACTGTGTGTATGTGCTCATATGTGCATACATAGATATATTTATATATTTCATATATAAATGAATTTCCATATTCCCTTATATATCTATGTATACCTGTAGTACATTGAATTATGTCCCCCAACAAACACAGGTTCTTAATGTTAATCTGCATCTGTGTGGGCACAGACCCATTATGAATAGAAATTTTTGAGGGTATTATTTTAGTTAAAGTGTGGTCATCTGCATTAGAATGGGTCTTAATCCAGGTTACTGAAGGCTGCATAAAAAGAACCCAGAAGTCACAGAAGCTGGATGTCAGGAAGAACCTGGAAGAGAAAGGAGAGGACCTTGCCATCTGATGATAGGCAGAAATACAACTAAGAAACCCCAAGGATTACTGGCAGCCTGTACCAGAATACTACAGTCTTTGAGGAGAAATGCATAGACTTGAGGATATTTTGGTCTTGGACTTCTAGCCTCAACTCATTGAGTGAGTCAATTCCTTCCTGTTGTTTAAACCAACGTATTGTATGGTATTTGTGATAGCAGCTCTGGCAAACCAAGACAATACACATAGCCTAAAACCACGTAATGCAGCAAGCGCATGTTTTTAATCGTCCAAACAGCTTAGGGAAACTATTGGCCTGGATTTTTTTTTTTAGTCCCACTCAAATGGAGGTATAAAAGGCTTCTGCTCCAGCTCTAGGACACTAGGATCACCCTCTCTTTTTTCCCTTTCTCTGATTATTCTGGCTGTGGAAGGAAAGAGGAAGGGCTGTGAGGTTAACCACATGAGTTAAGTTTGATGAGAACTGTCATAGAGCAGGTTCTCTGGAAGGCGCCTCTGAGGCAGACACTTTATGTGCAGGTCTAACTGGGGAAGGCTCTCAAGCTCAATCCCTATAAAGGAGTGAAGGAAGCAGCATTCATTTGACCACACCTTAACTAAAATAATACCTTCAAAAGCGGAGATATTAAACTGTGATGCAGTTTCAGCAGCTCTCATAGGAATTGAGATAGCTTTTCAGGTGTTAGTTGAAACCACTCAAGGCAAGGTGGTCTGGTTTGTACCCCCTGTATTAAGTGGAAACTGGGTGGGGTTACCTCTGGTGAAGCAGCATCTGTTGGCTGATGTCATTTCACAAAGAGGTGCTCAGCTGTGAACTGTCAGCAGCCAACACCCCTGACGTCACATAATACAGGGAGGAAGCAAACTCTTGAGATAGAGTTTGGCATCATTCCTGTGCTGCTGGGGAAGAAATAGCCTCATCAGAACCTAAGAAGAAAGACATGTAACATAGTGCCTTGGCACAAATTCTTTATGAGGTTTATTCAAATGTAGAGTGTATGGAAGGGGACTTGGTTTGTAAGAGATTCTGGGCGCATCATGGAACTGTTCTCCCTTGGGTGGAAGCTGCCAGTCTCAGGATGCAGTCTCCAAACCCGTGGATGCTCCAGGTCAAGTCCCCACCTCCCAGACCCCACCCACTCTTTAAAGTATCCCCCAGCTCTAGGGATCTTTTCTTGTCTGGGAATATTTTCTACTCAAGGCTCTTCTTCAGTCCTTGCCAGATATACTCTCTTAAGTTTTCTGGGCACATGAGTCCTTCCTAGCGGAGTGTACTAGTTTTCTATGTCTGCTGTAACAAATTTCCACAAACTTGGTGACTTAAAACCACAGTAATGTATTGTCTCACAGTTCTGGAGACTAGAGGTCCAAAGCCCAGTATCACTGGGCTGAGAGCAAGGTGTTGGCAGGGCTGTGCTCCCTCCAGAGGCTCTAGAGGTTCATCTGTTCCTTGCCTCTTCCAGCATTTGGTAGCTGCCAGCATTTCTTGGCTTTTTGCGCCATAACTCCCATTTCTGCCTCTGTGGTCTTCTGGTGTGTCAAATCTCCCTCTTTTACCCTCTTTTAAGGATATACGTCACTGCATTTAAGGTCCATTGGATGATCAAGGATAATCTCCCCAACTCAAGATCCTTGATCATATCTGCAAACTTCTTTTTTTTTTTTTTTTTTGCCAAATAAGGTAACATTCACAGGTTCCACAAAGAGGTTTTGTTAACTCATCAGGTAAGGCCCAAATTCTAGGTGAGAAGACTGCCTGGCCTTTAGAACTGCTTCTGTCCAACATAGACACGACTTGCTACATGTGGCTCTTTATGTTTAAATTGATTAAAAGTAATCAATTAGTTGGAAGAGCATGAATTCCAACGAGCTTTCAGAACTCCCGTTTTTCAGCTACACTAACCACCTTCCAAGTGCTCAATAGCCACCTGTGGCTGGTGCTACTCTATTAAACAGCACAGACTCTAGAAAGTTTCATTATTGCAGAGAGTTCTATTGGACAGCACTGCTTAAGGGAATAAAAACTCTAAAACCTGAGCTCGAGCCACTGCAGATGATTCCAGACCCAGGCAGAAATTGATATAACTGGGTGCTTAAGACCTCTGGGGTGGGTGTGGGGGAGGTAGGAGCAAAAACAAAAACCAAACACACAAACACACACAATCCCTAATCTCAGCCAAAGGAAATAGCCTTATCTTGAGATTTTCCAGTGCTAGAGACTGAATGAGCAGTCATTTTCCTACTTAGGGGAAGTCCCTAAATAATAACTGGTTTCACTGGGGAAAGAGGAAAAAGGGGAGGTGTAGAGGCAGTCGAGTGTCTTTGAGCTTCTCATGATGAAAGACCACAATACATAAGAAGCTACTGAATGAGGTGATTGAACTCAGAGCAGGCTAGGTGCCACCAACAAGCTTTTAATGTCTTTCTTGACTTAAGACATTTGCTTCCAATAAGACTTGCTTTACCTGTACCAAAAGTAGCTGAACTGAGTTTTTCTTATGCCCAGTTGTATCTATTAATCTGGAACAGAACTTGATGACTCATTCATTCAACCAATTTGTAGTGAGTTCTTACTATGTGCCTACACTACGTGCTCTTCCAATATGGGGACTCACTGTGTTCCTGGGTCAGACCGTGTCTACTTAGGTGCAGCTCAATTCTGTAAAATTTAACTCATGACACCCCACACCATAGTCTGTGGTCTAGGAAGAGAGAATGTGAGATAAAAAGTTTGATGATATAAATGGTTTGATGGAGATAAGCACATGGGCTAAGAGAAGGGCACCCTGTTCAGCTAGAGGAATTAGGAAAGGCTGGTTGCTTTGAGGTGCCACTTGGTATAAGCATGGTAGAATGAGTGGGAGTTAGCCACACCAAAGGGAAAGGAGGGAAGATGTTTGTAATTAATTAAGATCATACCTATTTTTCACTTTATTTACCTTTGTCTCTGAGGATCTAGGGAGTGCTGACTGATAGAATGCTAAAATATGCTGATTATATTTTGTAGAAAAATTAAGTTGGCGATTCAGAGCATGATCAAGATGCATATATGCAAGAACTATCTCTTAGTTTCAAGCTATATTTTCTTAAAATTTAGATGTAGACTTTGAAACACAGTGAAGCTTTTGATTTTGAGACTCCCTAAAAAGACACTTCTCCAGAGTCCAGTTTCATATTCTCATGTATCTGCCCATGTGAGGTAGATGCCTGCTGGCAGATGAAAGTCAAGCCATCTGCCCCAGCCATTCTTGGAAACCAAGGAAAAAGGAAAAGACGTAAGCAACTTCTCATTTGTTTAGCAACTGAAGAATTGAAAATAGCACTTCAGTCTTTATTTAGATCCTCCCAGGGTTAAAATTTGCTCAAGAACTTAGAAATAGTGTTAACCTTTCAGATTTACAGAGTACCATTTAATTCCTCAATGACTGATTTCATTTTTTTTTAAAGGGATCTGAAATTGCATTGCATGCACTAGATCAGAAACAAACTGTTTTTCTGGTGGTTTCTTTTAAGAAATGTAAGAGTTTTCTAGATCTTGCTTAAGATTTATTTCATATTAGGAGTGAGCCAGGAAGAGGCTACTGCAGGGTGAGACTGGTGTGGTTAGCATGAACAATAGAGGGAGATTCAGAGAGGAAGAATCATTCCCCTTCTAGCAAGAGCCGCTTGTTGCTGTGCAAGAATGGCAGCGGTCTTTCAAGAGAGGAAAGCTGCAGTTAGAAAATTGTGCTGAGGTCAAGATCGGTTGGTAGAAAGCTGTGTGACCTTAGCTGCCTGTCTGTAGAATGCTAGAACATAACATCACCAAAGGAAAAGTGAAAGTCATCCAAATGAAGATATGCATGTAATAGATTAGGAAGTTTGTATGTATAAAACTTTTAGTTGTGGCCCAGGAGAGGCTGTAAAAACCCCCTTATCGAACCTGCTCTCTATGAAAATATTGGAGCCCTGCAGGGGGCACTCTTTGGGACAGAAAAGTACCGCTATGGCTCAGACAACATGGATGTGGGAGTTATCAGGTCCTGGGTTCAGAACTTAGCTCATTCACTTCATAGTTGTTAAGAGTTCCTTAGTTTTACTGACTCTTAACTCCCTCCTTGTAAAATCAGTATCATAATAATTATTGCCTCCCTGGTCATGGAAAGAGGGAATAATATCTAGTTTCTGATTAGGTTTCATTTTTTTTTTCCTTTCCTTTCCTAACGTCAGAGAAAAAGAGATCAGGAGAGAAAGAGGGATGTTTCTGCCAATGCAGGAAAAGATGACAAGGCCAACAAAAGTGTGTTGTGGACACAGCACACACAGCAGTCCTGCTCAAACGATTGTCATGGCAGAGACAGAAGAGGTGGTGTGTTTGCAGCTCCCCAGTGCCCATGACACTGGGCCAGCAGAGAACAATGTGGCAATATCAGGCTCCACGAGAGGGAGCCTGCCCTTGGACCACGGGGCTTTTCATCTGCCTGATTAGTATCCTTGGTATGATCAGGATATGTTAGCATAAAGTTGGCTCCAGCTCTAGCCTGCCAGCTTAGCATGTATGGTAGAGGGAGCATAAAACCTCTAACCTGGTGTCAGTTAGGGCCCAGGTTCTAACCTGCCATTGCAGCTGTAAGGCCTGGAAAGACAGAGGCACCTCTTCCTTCCTGGGGTTGAGTTGGAGCTTGGGCCAGGCCGAGGCTGAGCAGGACAATTGCTCTAAGGATTTGGCCATGGCTAACACCATGGAGCCTTGCAGAAGGGCAGCTCCCTTTTCTGGGAGTCCAGAGGAGATTGGTCTTAAACAAATTAACTCCAACCTCTTCCTCTTGTTCAACCTTTTGCCAGGAAGCGTATTGGACAGTTTTTATTACAATTAAAAGAAGAGAAAATAAATGTCTTGGGCCTTATTCCAAACCAAATGAATCAGATTTCTTTTTCTCCTTTGAAAATGAAAGTAAGTGGGTTGCCCACTATGGTGTTGGTACCATAAGGGACATTCTTCTCTGTCTGTTGCATTGATACGCTCCTTGAAAATGGACCAAAGGATGATTAGGGAAAATATCTTATACGGAAAAACTATTCACTTTAGTTGACATAGGATTTTAAGTTTTAGAGAAGAGGGAAAGGAAAATGGATAATACCAAAATGAAACTGGAAATAAAGCTCTTAATCCAAGCAAGACTAGAAAATACAGAACTTGCCCCTTAAAGAGTTAAATTGGCATGGTGTCTCAGAATACGTTTTGTATAATTTACCAGGAAACTGTTAGTGAGTTTTGTGGGTGGATGCTTCATTCTGTGAGTGGGACAGCATTCCTGCCATCATCTTCCCTGCTATTAATATGTCCTAATGTCCCTGAATAAGTGTGGCTCACAAGACACCCCTGTGTTAACACTGTTGTACCAGATTATAACCACTGATGCTCAAATCTGCTCCTTTTATACAAACTAGATCTTTTTGAATACCATTTAAAATGTAACAGCTATATAAGTGGACTTCCCTAAGAAATAAATTATGTTCACTACAAACAGCATAGTCATTGTTTGTTTTTCCAATTTACTCAATGTCACACATCTACATTTTTATAATTTACTGTCTCTGTATTATTCTGAGTGATTATAAACCACTGATCCCTGGTATAAATTAACTTTGGGAAATTAACAATATGATAAATTCAGGCCAATACAAGTAACTCCTCACCTTCATTGATAGCTTGAGAATCAGTCCAAATATATGTACAGAGTTCTTGCTGTGTTCAAGACAGGGAAGTAGGAGCTTAGTACTTAGACAAATATGTAAGAAATGAACTCGACCCTCAAAGAGCTTCCACTAGGGAGATAAAATATTTATGTGCACACAAAAAGATAAATTGCAAGATAATTTGGTGAATCACAAGGGCTTTGGGAGCAACAAAGATAGTAAGTTCTGTAGAGGTTCAAAGGAGAGAATGATCTGAGGGATTTTGTGTCAAGTCTGACACAAAAAAAAGGAAGTGTGATTGAACAGGGGCTTGAGGAATACAAGACAGTTCAGACCATAAAGAAGAGAGGAGAGAACCTTTAGGACAAAAGTGGGATGAAGGCATGTAGGTGCAAGGGGTTCTGTGCAGAGCATGAATTTGTGTCCTCAACTACCTGTTCATGTGGCCTGGCACACCCCTGGGTCATGAAATTAGTATCCAGTGAAGTAGATATCTGCCATCCCACCCTCTTCACAGCCTGAGTCTGGACTTTCTCGCATTTTTCTCCCTCTGCTTATTGTTCTCTACTTTCATTTCCTTTCCCCTTGAACCTTTTGATAAGCTCAGCATTTTAGATTTGGTATCTCTTCTTGGATATAGTTTTGAACTCTCCCTTGGCTTCATCTACCCAATAAGCCCTGGTACCTAATCCTGTCATTGACCTGTCTTGCCAATGCCTCTCCTTACCTCAGAGAACTGTTCAGTGTATGAGGTTGTGAATAGGCAAAGATGATGAGACTTCCAGGAAGATGGAGGATTAGAGAGATCCAGGACTCACTTCTCTCCCGTAAAAGTAGCTAGAGGATTGTCAGAAACCACCTGGAAAAAGTGTTCTAGGGCTTAAAATACCAGGAAAAGGCTGGGAACCACCCAGAAGATAGAGGAGCAAAGAAAAAGAAAAGATTCTTGATGGGAAAACTCTATGAGTAAAAGCTGCATCTGAAGCTGCCGGTACCCATCCCCCCTACCTTCAGAGCAGACAGCTTTGAGTCCTCTGGTCTCTGGCAGGCAGCTAAGGACAGAGGGGACCACAGGGATCCACTTCCCCAGGAAAAGGGAGAGAGAAGGATGCAGCCAGAGGCTGTTTCAGCTTTTGGACAACAGATTTGGTCTGCTGTGTCTTACGAGCCCCTCCAGTCCAGGTGGAGCCATGCCGTTGTTTGCCCTGGGAGCCAGCAGGGGACTAAAGAGATCCAACCCTCTCAAACCACCCTCCCTATTGATGAGGATTGGTTGTTGAGGACACAGAGGGGAGTGGAATTATTTCCTACTTGGGAAAAGAGAGAGGACTGCTGGCAAAGTGAAGAGAACAGCTTTTGAGAAAGTTTGATTTGTAAGGCTCTGAATAACACTGAGGCAGCATCCCCTGTCACATTATTCCAGTAAGGATTACAGCGAACACATTCAGACCAGAATTGGAGCCGAGATGTCTGTTGAAGACCACCATCTGCTGGCAGACCAAGGGAGTATATGCAAAGAAAATAAAAGTAAATAAATAAAAGGGACTTTTTCAGGCCTTTACAGCCTCCCTCCCCAAGGTCCTTGGAAGCTGGTCTGCAACCCATTACTGGGTCCATGGCCTGGATTTAAGCAACTAAACAAGGACAATTCTAAAGATCTAGAACAGGTTGAACCAAGATCAAGCAATAGCATTAACACAGCTTCCCACGATTAAATCCCTATGCAAGACAGAAAAAGTAAGAATCAGAGTGAATTCACCATCATAATCAGATGTCTAGACAACAACAAAAAATTACAAGCCATGCTAAGAAAAAGGAGAATATGGCTCAAGTAAAGGAACATATCAAAGCCCCAGATGAGAAACAGGATTTTAAACAACTAATCAATGATGTTAATACAAATCTCCTGAATCAAATCAATGAATTTAAAGTTAATTTGGCTAAAGAGATAAAGGACATCAAGAAGACCCTGGGCAAGCACAAAGAAGAATTTGAAAACTAAACAGAAAAATAACAGAACTTATGGGAAAGTAAGTCAGATTAGAGGCATACAACAGCAGACTCAAAATCATAGAAGACAGAATAAATGATGTAAAAGACAGAACAACTGAAGAGAGAGAAAAGAATGGAAAAAAAATTGAGCAGGGACTCAGCGAGTTGAATGATAACATGAAGCACAACAACATACATGTCATGGGACTTCCAGAAGGAGAAGAGAGGGAAAAAGGGGTAGAAAGAGTATTTAAGGAAATAATGGCTGAAAATTTCCCAACTGTCATGAAAGAAATGAATTTACATGTCCAAGAAGCTCAGGGTACTCCAATCAGAATAAATCCAAATAGACCTACTCCAGGACTACTTGGAATGTCAAATGCCAAAGATAAAGAGAAAATTCTGAAAGCAGCAAGGAAGAAAGCAAATCCTCACATACAAGGGATACTCAGTAAGACTTAGTGTGGATTTCTCATCAGAAACTACAGAGATGAGGAGATAGTGGTATGATATGATTAGGGTAATGAAAGAGAAAAATTGGCAGCCAATTACATATAATTAAATCCAGAAAAATTCTCCTTCACATATGAAGATGAGTTTAAAACATTCACAAATAAACAGAAACTAACAGAGTTTGTCAAAAGGAATCGGGCTCTGCAGGAAGTACTACATCTCAAAAGGAAAACACAGGAGAGAGAGGCTTGGAGGAGAGTGTATAAGGGAACACTATCAGAAAGGATAACCCAAAGGGTAAAATGACAGATGAAAATTAGATAAGACATATGAAAGCCAAATAATAAAATGATAGAATTAAATGATGCATTTACAGTAATATCAGTAAATGTTTTGATTAAACTCCCCAATCAAAAGATATAGACTAACAGAATGGATAAAAAACAGCAATGTGAAAACATGAATCATCCATATGCTATCTACAAGAGACTCACCTTAGATCCAGGAATACAATTCAGTTGAAATTGAAAGAAGAGCAGGGATAGCTATATTAATAGCAGACAAAACAGACTTTAAATGCAAAACATTTGTGAGATACAGAAGGCCATTACATATTAATAAAAGGGACAATCCACCAGGAAGATGGTGCCCCAAAATACATGAAGCAAACTCTGGCAAAACTGAAGGGAGAAATAGAAATCTTTATAATAATAATAGTTGGAGACTTCAACATGCCACTCACATCAATAGATAGAACAACTAGACAGAAGATCAACAAGGAAACAGAAAACTTGAACAATATGAAAATGAGCTAGACCTAACATATACAGAACGTTGCATCCCAAATCAGTGGGTTATACATTCTTCTCAAGTGCTCATGGATCTTTCTCAAGGATAGACCACATGTTGAGTCACAAAACAAATCTCATTAAATATCAAAAGATTGAAATTACACAATGCACTTTAACAAATCATAATGCAATGAAGCTGCAAATCAACAATAGGTGGGAAAACTCGCAAATGTGTGGAGGCTAAACAATAGTGGGACAAAGAAGAAATTGTAAGAGAAAAGAGTACATATCTTGAGATGAATGAAATTAGGGACACAACTTATCAAAATTTATGGTTTACAGTGAAGGCAGTGCTGAGAGGGAAATTTATAGCTATCAAAGCCTATATTGAAAACGAAGAAAGAGCGAAAATCAAAGACCTAACCGAACATCTGGAGGAACTAGGAAAACAACAGCAAACCAATCCCAAAGCAAGCAGAAGGAAAGAAATAATAAAGATTAGAGCAGAAATAAATGAAATTGAGAACAACAAAACGATAGAGAAAATCATCAAAACCAAAAGCTGATTCTTTGAGATCAATGAACTTGAGAAACCCTTAGCTAGACTAACAAAGAAAAAAAGAGATAAGATGCAAATAAATAAAATCATAAATGAAAGGGGGATGTTACAACTCATCCCATACAAATAAAAAGGATTATAAGAGGGTATTATGAGAAACTGCCAACAAATTAGACATCCTAGATGAAATGGACAAATTTCTAAGAACATACAAACACCTACATTGACCTACAAGAAATATAGGAACTTAACAAACCAATCACACTTGATGAGATTGACTCAGTCACCAAAAGTCACCCAAAAACAAAAAAATGCAGGACCAGATGTCTTCACAAGTGAATTCTACCAAACATTTTGAGAAGTATTAACACCAATCTTGTTTAAATTCTTCCAAAAAGTTGAAGATGCGTGAAAATTACCCAACACATTTTATGAAGCAAACATCCCCTTAATACCAAAGCCAGATAAAGATATTACAAGAAAAGTACAGACCAATTTCTAATGAACATAGATGCAAAAATTCTCAACAAAATACTTGCAAATAGAATGCAACAGCGTATTAAAAGAATTATACACCATGATCAACTGGAGTTTATTCTTGGTATGCAAGGGTGGTTCAACATTAAAAAATCAATTAACATAATACACCAAATTAACAAATTGAAGGATAAAAAATATGTAATCATCTTGATTGACACAGAAAAAGCATTTGACAAAATCTAGCATCTTTTCTTGATAAAAACACGTCAAAAGATAGGAATAGAAGGAAAGTTCCTCAATATGGTAAAGGGCATATATGAGAAACCTAAAGCCAACATCATACTCAATTAGGAAAGGTTGAAAGCTTTCAACCTTTCTAAAATCAGGTACAAGACAAGAATACCCACTGTCACCACTGTTATTCAACATTGTGCTAGATGTTCTAACTAGAGCAACTAGAAAAGAAAAATAAATAAAAGGCATCCATGTAGGAAAAGAGCAATTAAAACTCTATTTGCAGAACACAAGATGGTATATTTAGAAAATTCTGAAATATCTATGACAAAACTACTTGAGCTAATAAGTGAATTCAGCAAAGTGACAAGATACAAGATCAACATGCAAGAATCAGTTATGTTTCTATACACTAGTATTGAACAATCTGAGGAGAAAATCAGGAAAAACAATCCATTTACAATAGCAACAAAAAGACTCAAATACTTAGGAATCAATTTAACCAAAGAGCTAAAGGATCTGTATTCAGAAAACTATAAAACACTGCTAAAAGAAATCAAAGAAGACCTAAGCATATGCAAGGACATTCCATGTTCATGGATTGGAAGACTAAACATCATGAAGATGTCAATCCTACCCATACTGCTTTATAGATTCAATGCAATACCAATCAAAATTCCAACAGCCTACTTTACAGAAAGAGAAAAGGCAATGACCAAATTTATTTGGAAGGGAAAGGGGACCCAAACAGCGAAAAACATCCTAAAAAAGAAGTATGAAGTAGGAGGATTCTCACTACCTAAACTTGAAAAATATTACAAAGCTACAGTGGTTAAAACAGCATGGTATTGGCATAAAGATAAACACATTGGTCAATGGAATAGAATTGAGAGTTGAGAAACAAACCCTCACCTCTATGGCCAAATGGTTTTTGACAAGCCTCCCAGGTCCTCTTTACTGGGACAAAACAGTCTCTTCAACAAATGGTGCTGGGAGAACTGGATATCCATAAGCAAACAAATGAAAGAGGATCCATATCTCACTCCCTATACAAGAATCAACTCAAAATGGATCAAAGACCTAACTATAAAAGCCAGGACCATAAAACTACTAGAAGATAATGTAGGGAAACATCTTCAAGGTCTTGTGGTAGGTAGGGGTTTCTTAAACCTTACACCCAAAGCTCAAGCAATGAAAGAAAAAATAGATGAATGGGATCTCCTCAAAATTAAACACATTTGCACCTCAAAGGACTTTGTCAAAAGGCTGAAAAGGCAGCCGACTCAATGGGAGAAAATATTTGGAAATCACATATCTGATAAGTGTTTAATATCCATGATATATAAAAAAGATTCTAAAAGTCAACAATAAAAAGACAAATGACCCAATTAGAAAATGAGCAAAAGACTTGAATAGAGATTTGTCCGAAGAAGAAATATAAATGGTGAAAAAAACACATGAAAAAATGTTCAGCATCACTAGTGACTAGGGAATTGCAATTCAAAGCTACAATGAGATATCATTTCATACCTATTAGAATGACCACTATTAAAAAGTCAGAAAACTACAAGTGTTGGAGAGGATATGGACAGATAGGAACGCTTATTCCCTGTTGGTGGGAATATAGAATGCTATAGCCTCTGTGGAGGACTGTTTGGCAGTTCTTAAAGAAATAGAATATAGATTTGCCATATGACCTGGCAATACCACTACTGGGTATATACTCAGAAGAACTGAGAGCAGTGACACAAACAGACATCTGCACACTGATATTCATAGTGGCGTTATTCACTATGGCCAGAAGATAGAACTAATCCAGCTGCCCATCACCCAATGAATGGATAAGCAAATTGTGGTGTGTACATACGATGGAATATTATGCAGCTGTAAGAAGAAATGAAGTTGTGAAGCATATGACAACATGGATGAACCTGGAGGACATTATGTTGAGTGAAGCGAGTCAGACACAAAAGGATAAATACTGTATGATTGTACTGTTATGAACTAAATATATCATGTAAACTCATGGAGTTAGTAACTAGAATATAGCTGACCAGAAAATAGAATGAGGCTAGAGAATGTGAAGCTGAGGTTTAGTCTGCAGAATTGGTGAAAGGTTGTTCGTAAAGTTTTGGAAATGAAATAGAAATAGTGAAAGCATATCATAGTGTATGTAGTTAGCAGTGCTAATATATGATTATGATAGTAGTTGAAAGGAAAGTCTAAGGTTCTGTATATTACTAGAAGGAAAGCTAAAAAATGTAACACGGAACTGTATAGCATAGCAAAGCCTCATGTGAAATATGAGTATGGATTATATTGTCTACATAATACTGTTTTTCTTTGAAACAGAACAAATGTTCGTTAATGTTACAAGATGTTAATATCAAGCAAAAATACAACCAAAGGAAGCTATAGACAGTAATGTATAGTAATGTATTAATAATCTTCCATTAAGGGTTAAAAAAGGAAATATACTAAGCGAAAAAAACTAGACAAAAGGTACTACATATTGTTTGACTCCATCTATACAAGATATAAATACAAATAAATTAGACGGAACCAGAATAGCAGCTAGGTATGGCAGGGAAAGGATAGAGAGATTGAGAGATGATTATTCAGGAGTAGTTTTTTGGTTTGCTTTATTATTATTATTGGAGTAATGAAAATGCTCTAATATTGGTTGAAGTGATGAATGCACAACTCTGTGATTATATCAAATACCATTGATTATACACTTTGGATGGATTGTATGTTTTATGACTATGTATCAATAAAATTGATTTTAAAAAAGGAAAAGATGAGTAGATGAGGTGAAAATTGAGTTTGTGGCCACTCTTTAGGGCCCAGCCCTCCCATTTCCCTGGTAATGCCAATTTAGGCTGTCTGCCAGGAGACCACAAAGAAACAAATGAAACAGATTTGAGTAACCAGAAGAGAAATCCAAAATAAGCACTGCTCTAAAAAGGAAGAAATCTGCTCTTTTCTATGAAGAATAAAATAGGGGAAACCAAACAATTCGGAGGCCATCATGACGGAGGCAGGGAGGCCCAGAGGCAAGGGGAATATAGTGAGGTGTTGGAAAGTGGATCCAGCAAAGATGGAACAAGATGGGGCTAGTTCACTGCAAATGGTCACCCGGGTGAACTCTTTCGTTGTGTTTCATTTTCCATGGTTTGGTTCACTCCCTTGGGTTTTTGTGAGATTCTTAAAGCCACTTCCGCAACTCTCATCACTTCCTATTCTCAGTATGGTTTTCCTTTTTTAGTTAAGGTGGGAAGACAGTCATCAAAGAGAAGGTGTAGGTGGGAGGGTGGATGCCATCCTTTAGTGTTATGCTCCTTCCGTTCTACCAGGCAGGTGCATTCCTGAAGCTTTCTCCCATCGTGGGCAGGGTATATGAGTGAAAGCCTGTATTTCAGCTCCCTGCAGAGCTGGCAATGGGCTCATAAGGCAGCAGGATTGTGGCCAACTGATAGTGTAAGAGCTTAAGTACCAGAGAAGAACTGACTTTTTATCTTGCAGGTTGAGGAAAAATAGTAAAAGTGTTTGAACAGACTTACATGGATGTGACCTGCTGAAAATCTCTGTAAAAAAGAAATTACTCTGACAGGGTTGTCCATTAAGGATAGGGGACAGTGGAGGGAAAAGTGAGAATTGCCACAGCAGGTATGAAGGGATCCAGAGGTAGTGGCAATGCAATGCAAATGCAGTTATTACAAAGAGAAAATCAAGAGAACATAGAAGAATAAAAATATAAAACACGCAATTGGAGTCCTTAGCATCCTCACAGGTTGGTTAGAACAGTCATCACGTTTTATAGGTGAGAACACTAAACCCAAGAGAAGAAAGTACCTTGGGAACTTATTCTAGAACAGGGTTCTTAACCTTTTTTGTTCCACGGACCCATTTGCCAGTCAGGTGAAAGCCAGGGACCCCTTATTAAGCCCACACTATTCTGTTTATTATTTAATAAATACATCACACCCACACCAACACATCCCCACAAGAATAATGTTTTTTTGAATTTCAACTCAAGCTCATTGACCCCTTGTTAAGAACCCCTGTTCCAGAAGGAGGGGCAGGAATCCGGGAGACTGAGAGGAGAAAGAGCTTAGCTGCAGGAGTGGAAAGTGGGCTTACTCCCGGCAAGGAGCACGAGACTGCTGGACATTCAAGTGAAAATACCTAGCTTACGGTGCAAGCCTCCAAACTAAGGCACAGGACAAGGGTCAGCTCATGCCCCTTTCATTTCTGAGCATCTTCTGCACAATTGAATGTCCACAACTTGGGACTTAGAACCCCTTTGCTTTCTTGGTTCTGGTCCAGATTCTGTGATGCTGCTCTTGGGTTTGCTTTTTATTTTAATTTTGTTTTGTTTCCCTCAGCAAACCCCCCCATTCCAAACAAACTCTCAGGTATTATGGATGCTTTGTAATGTCCCAAAAGCAAGCAATTTTCTCTCTCTCTGACTTTAAACCAGATACAGGAAGGCAAGGCAAAAAAATAAAAAAGCTAATTAATCACCCCTTAGACCTGACCCTAAAACATAGAAACCAGGAGCTGGTCCTGAGGCTTCTTTTGGACAGAGCCAGTATCCCTCGTTGGGAGCATAAGAAAGTAGCAATTGTCTAAAACACAGACAGCATCTGCAGGCAGCTTCCCCATGGTTTCCCTTAGGCTGCCTTCTGCCCTTTTGTGAAATTTCCCTCATCCTCTCCACACTTCTATCTATCAACTAATATCGACTGACATTTACAGTCCATTTTTCTTCCTTTAATAACCACTGCCCCTGATGTATGATCTAGCCTTCTATTCCCTGTGTTACAATTGAAGTCTTGGGGAATAGGGCCTCACAAAATGTGTAATCTGCTTCATGTAGTCGGATAACTCTACTATAGCTACTCGCTTCCCTACTCTGGATCATTGCAAGATCCTTGTTTAGTTTTTTGCGTAAGAATGAAGACAATGCCTGTAAACTCCTTTGTGGTCATTTAAAGCTCTCTGTTTTCAGGAGGAAATATTTGTGAGGCTGGTGTGCTGTCCAATTCCAAGTGCTGCGGAACGCTCTTCCGTCCTTCCACTCACCAGCCCCACTGTCTCCCTTGAGAAGGGCAAATTGTGTAAAACCTCCATCCATCCATTATCATCCATTATCAAATGGAAGCATTCCAAACCCCTAGTGAGAAATGGAGAGCACTAATGTCCACATGGATACAAAATTATTGACCATGAACTGAGGAAATGTGTTTTTTCCCCTCTCACATGTGATTGGAGTTACTAATTAGATCAACATGAAATTAAAAGGATTCCAAGACTGAAACACTTGGGGAAGAATCTCTTGAAGTCCGTTTTTCATCACTGAACTGAGACTAAATTATGCTGTCACAATGCCATCTTATTTCAAATTAGCCAAATTAATTAATCTAACTCAGTCCTTGGCTATATTAATCATCTGCTTGAGAATTTTATTAGGAAAAGAACATGACTTTTTCAGCTTACTGCATATAGATGAACTGCACTGACAGGTGGTTTTTCTTCCGTTCAAAGATGGTATTTTAAAATCTATGCAGTAATAGGATTTCCTCAAATATACTAACACTAAGTTTTATAGTTTCTTATTTTATTTTGTTTGCATTTGAAAATAGCTATCTTCCTGCTGTTAAGAGTGCAAGGAATAAGTGGTACTTTTTTCTTGAGCCCTCCTATGTGTTAAAAAGACTGGCTTATAGGCACTCATCTTTTTGTGGTGGTACTCTTTTTAAACTACAGAAATTCAAAAGTGTAGACTTGCTCTATTAAGCTCATTTCTATTAAAATGGGTCTGAGAAACTCTAGGTTCTCCAGATAGCGCCCCAACCTGAATTCTCACTTAGAAAGGCAGTGCACGCCATTCTAAGACCACCTCTCAATTCCTCACTCATTCTCTGGAATGCACCCAAGGCAGCTGACTCTCCCTGCTCATTTAGTAACGGTGCATGCTCCGTTTATAGCCTTGATTTATTCCTCACAATTTACCAGAAAATTCTATCCACAGAAAAAAATGATGATGACAAAGAGACCAGGTACTGTGTTAAGCCACTTAACCTGCATGAAGTAGGTACTACTATTTTCATCATCTCATTGATTAGGAAACTGAGGCAAGATTCCCCATTTCACGGCAATCGCATTATGACTAAACAGCAAGATAATAATAGCAAAGCAGAGACGTGCTGAAATATGTGTTGCTGCTCCCAAAATCTGGACTTTGGCAAAATTAGGCCATCCCAACCGTTCCCGTTACCCTTCTCACTGCCAGTCTGTGGAAACAGATCCCATTCCAGCTCCCGGTGTTTGACATTAAAGGAAGGGAGGCACGTGAGGAGAGTGAAGGGAAAGCAGCTGTAGCCGCAGCTGCAGGCTGAGCGTCACGCCTTTGGTTCTTGGCAGAGTCTGAGCAAGGAGCTGAGTGGAACACGGTCTGGGCTAGAAGGCCGGGAGTCAGGAGCCCTGACTTCTGGCCCCCATTTTGCGATTGTTTTGGTTAAACTTCTCTGGACTTCAGTTTCCTCAAAGTGAGCAGTTTAGGCTCAATAAACCGCAAAGCCTCTGACAGTGCCGCAATTCCAGTTATGCAAGTCTTAAGGAACATTTTGAGGAGGTACATTTTCTTCTGCTGTCAGATTTCCAAGCCATTCTCATTTCTGTGACACAGGCAATGAAAGCTGTGGCTATTTCTATTATCATTACTGTTAGTGTTGCTAATGAGAATAGTTGAATCCATTTAACGTGTTTTCTGGAAGAGGCCCAATTTTTATTATTATTGCTCATTTCTCCACTTCAATGTTCTGGCCAAGACCCAGAGAAGAAGTGGAAAAATACTGTGAGAAGGGTTGCACTTGTGGTATTTCTGGCTTGACTGGATACAGGAAGTTCAGCAATCTTAGGGAAAAACATGTTTACATATTTTTCTGGATATGTATCTATATCTCTCTCAGAGTTGGAGGGTTGATGTTTACTGAAAGGTTTAAAACCCTGCCTCAAATTACAGACCCATATTTGGTTTTTCAGAATTGGCTCACCTACCGCCCAAGCAGTTCCAGTAATATTTCGGAGCCAGAAAAGGTAGCTCTGCCCTTCAGTCCCCAGAGGGCAAGAAGGCATTTCTGGGAGGCAACGGGCTAGAACAGGGACTTTGCGAAGTCTTGTTGAGAAGCAAAGTTTACATTTTTTCCCACTGGTGTTCAATATTTGTCTGGGCAAGTACCCGAATATGAAATCTGTAAATATCATGAAGTATTTTGGGATTTTGTTTAGCTTATTTTAGAAGAAGACTGAAAAAAAATGCCTTTTTTGACTCACTGGCAGGTAAGATTTAGAATGGTCACACATGACAAAGTAATGCCTCTGTCTATGCTCGAATTTCCTCCTCATCAATGACTGTTACTTTTTTAAAATTAAATCTAGCTCAAAACGTTTTATGTCTTCTGTGACCAACTCCACATTTCTTTATTCTTGTATTTTAGTCTGACCTTAACATATGATTGTTTTTTCTGTACCATGTTATCTTATACTTATTTCATTAATGGATCCTGTGTTGTTATTTTTTGTTGTTGTTCTTGAAACGACTCATTGCAAGGTACACATTTGTTTGTTTTTTTAATTATTTTTTTTTTATTTTTAAAGGAGCTTTAGATTACATAAGTGTTACATAAAAGATATAAGGGATTCCTGTATGCCCTACTTCCTACCCCTCCCACACTTTCCCACATCAACGACATCCCTCATTAGTGTGGTATATTTGTTTCAATTGATGAACACATCCTGAAGCATTGCTACTAACTATGGACTAGAGTTTACATTAAAGTTTACACTTTGTCCTTCACAATTTTGTAGGTTATGACAAAATATACTATGGCCTGTATCCATCACTACAATGTCATGTAGGACAAATCCAATTCCTGAAAATGCCCCCATATTATACCTATTCTTCCCTTTCCCATCCCTCAGAACCTCTGGTGTCTACTGCCTTTATATCAATGATAAGAGTTCTTCCATTGCTAGAATAATAATAAGTCTATAGTAGAATAATAAGTCTACTTTAGTCTGTTGTTCATTCCCCAATCTTAGTTTCTGCCTTCTGATAACCATCCTTTTATAACCCAAGGCAAGCATTCTAAAGTTGAGCACAAAATAAATTCTTCCTGAAGAAATGACAAATCACATTAAATTTTGAAGAGATAATGCTTTCACAAGAATCATAATATTGTGAATATTTTGGATAAAAAAACATGCTAAGTTGAAAACTCTTTAGGAGACTAGATTCCTCATGTCAACTGCGCAGTTGATTTTGAGATTGGCAGTTATACTAGACACTAAATAGAGCCTAAATACATGCTTTTGTTTAAAGTATTAGGATCATAGTAAATTTTGACTACTAACTTCATGTCATGCTATTTAAGTTAAAGGATATCAAGTTTAAGAGTGAATATTACCCAAGAACATGAACTCTATTCTGGGGGACCTTTAGTGCTTTTATGGTGGTATGTAGGGCAGTTGAGTATTGTTAGGTGAAAATATGAATGTTATTATTTTTATTTAGAGATTAAGTGTGGTTTAAGGAGTTGTGTATGGGTGCCGAATAACAAGGGTTGGACTGTGACGGTTAAGTTCAGGTGTCAACTTGCCCAGGTTTTACTTTCCAGTTTCCTGATCAAAGCAAGCACTGACCTGATTGTTACTGTGAGGATGTTTTGGTCAATTTAAATCATCAGTTCGTTGACTGCATCTACAACCAACTGAGGAGGTTGCCTTCAACAATGAGAGAAATCTCTTCCAACCTGTTGAAGGCCTTAAAGGGAGAAATGATGATTTCAACAGTCAGAAGAGAGAATTTCCATATCTACTTCAGTCTTTAAGCTTCTCCTGGGGAATTCACTAGAGTTTCCAGCTTGTGGCCTGTCCTATGGAATCTGGACTTGCCTTTCCCTACAGTCGTGTCAGTTCTGTTTCCCTAGAGAACCCAGACTAACACAGATTTCAGAATACCTTGTGGGGGAAAAACAATTCAACGCATAATGCATGTATATGAACTTTAAAAGGTAGAAATGTCAGTGGAGAATTTTGGGTCCATAATTAAGTCAGTCCATGCTAGCTCATTTTAAAAAGATACCTAGATTTAAAAAATCATATTTAAGTGACTGCTTAAAAATGCTGCTCTGACCCACGGGCAATACCTCTGGCCTCATCTCCATTCTGTACATTTTCATGTCATTTAGTCACCCATGGGGCAAACATTTCCTTGCCATGTCCATTTGTTGTTTCTGCTGCCAAGTCTCTGTTTCTTTGGGTCGCAGTGAGAGCAATAATATTTGACCTAGAGGGAAGGGAGAGTCCCCATTTTCACCTGTGTGCATTGTGTCACTGACCTACAACAGCTCCAGGCCTGGGCACTGGTGGCTTCAGGCAGCAGCAAAGCTCTCACCTCTGACCCTAGAGATGGAGCCAAAAAAGTCATGAGGGGATTTCTGGAGCTTCTGGAGAGAGAACCCACCTTTCTCATTTGTGTGAATGGCTGGAAGGGAACCTCCCCTCTCTGGGTAGGTGTTTGTGTTGTGAGCTAGAGCTACTGTCATTATTTTGGTACCAAAGAGAGGAGCTTGGACCTGTAGGAAGGAGGCAGAAAATGAAATTGTCTTGACAGTAGGCAGAAAACTAGCTCTTCGGTGACCTTTGTGGAGCTTTTGGCTCAAAGTACATCTGAAACTAGACCTATTTACCAATAATTCCCTCTTCTTTATTGTAGTCTAAATTGGGTGCTCATCACTTGCAACAGAAAAATTCCTTGCTTATTATTCCCATGAGGGGTAAGGATCATCCCCTTGGATGCTTGGCCCTGAAAGGGTTCCCCACAGCACTGCCATTTTATGACAGCTGAGGTCATTGTTCATGGAGTAAATGCAAAACTAAAGCATTTCAGGTTCAGTTTGGGACTGGATTTGGGAAAAGAGAGTATGAATTGTTTGTTCATGTTGGCCAGTCTCAACCCTACCTTGGCCTTGTCGTAATTCTTGACATTATTTTTAGTATGTTAACATCAAATTTCCAAGTTGGTAGCAACATTTTATTAAAAAGTATATACCCCAGACGGCAAAATAATATCCAAAACCCTCTTGAACATGTGTTTAGTGACACAGTTTCAGGTAACTGTATATCTGCTCTGGGAGAGACTATTGACATAAGATATATAGCTACTTTGTAGCAAATTCACCAAAAATAAAATGCATTTTACAATTGGTGGCATAGTAAACCTTTTATAAGAGCTGCCTAGAATGGATTTAAGACTGAAAAGCCTGATGCCAAAGAGAAATCCATCTTCATATTCTCAGAGCAATATTATCACCTGAATTGGGCTCTGTGAGGACTCATCCTGGTAACTGCCTGAATGCATTTTCCCTTTGATTTCTCAGGGCTTCACTAAGGATGACATTAGATCATACCCTATCTTAAAGTCCAGCATCAATTTCAATAAGCAATACCTAGGCAGGGAAACTGTGAAATCAAGTCTCAGTTATCATTTTGATATTATTTACATGTGTATTTTTAATGGATTAAATGAGAATTGAATTCACATCGCATCTTCATAGGATAGTTATCAGGAGCAATGGCAGAAATATTTATGAAAGAATTCTAGCACAATTCTTGGCACATAGTAGACCCTTTATTTAGACCTACATATAAATGTATATGTGTGCATATACAGATATGTTTTTAAAAGCTCATCATGTAACTAAAGTAATAATAAACATTGTAAGACAAATGCTGTTCAAATACTGACAGACCTGGGAGATTGAGTCCTGGAAAACTGACATGAGTAGTAGAATAAAATACATATGATAAAAATTCCAAGGTGTCTTGTGCAATGAGTAGCTGTGTACAGAGGAAAGGGAGGTTGTTAGAAAGGATGAGGGCATGGAACTACTAGAAAAGGGTGTTGGAAGGGTTATCAATGAGAATATAAGAGTTATCTGAATTCCCCAATAATGAGAGCAGGAGAAGTTGTACAGAGGAAAATTGTAATCATGATGCTTAATTCATCTTGGAAATTGGGAATATGTCCTAGAGTTTGGAATATCAGTAAAAAAACATTGAGAGTTTCTGGTATAAATAGAGCTTTAGACTTCTGTTGAAGAGAGGTCTGTGGCTCTCTGGGGTTTGCTCTACACTCTAAGTCTTTTCTTCTAATCTAATGGCTTCAACTACTTCCTCTCAATAGTATCTCTAACGCTGACACCATTTTAGTTTGCTAAAGTTGCTGAAAGCAATATGCCAGAAATGGGTTGGCTTTTACAATGGGGATTTATTAGCTTACAAGTTTACAGTTCTGAGTCTGTGAAAATGTCCAAATCAAAGCATCATTAGGTGATGCTTTGTCCCCAAGGACCAGCTGCTGGTGATCCTGGACTCTTGACACATGGCGAGGCACACGGCGGTGTCTGCTGGTCTCTCCATTCTATTCCAGGTTTTGTTGCTTTCAGCTTCTGGCTTCCAGGGCTTTCTTTCTTTCTTCATCTGAATTTCATTCTCTTACAAAGGACTCCAGGAAGAGAATTAAGACCACCTTCACAGGAATGGTTTAGCTTTAAGAACCTCATTTTTGGGGGTCCATATAGCTTCAAACGATTACAGGCACCTTTAATGAACTCCAGTATCATATTCCCAACTTTCCTTGATATAAATTTGATGACCCACTAGCATCTTAAGTCTTAGAGCTACATAATTAAACTCATCATCTACCACTCTGCTTTTTCAAATCCCTATTAATGATAACTTCCTTCCATAATTCCAAATGCTGCTCTCAGTTTTTCATCATACAATTCAAACTGTCAGTGCCTTTTCTGACTTTCTTATTACTTGTCTCCAGAAGTCAACCAATTGCTGGGTCTGTGGAATCATTTGCTATAATCTCTATCTCATGTATCTCTTTATTATTCTTTTTTTAAGTTAATGCCCCTAAGCCATGCCTTTCTTAATGGTATCTTTGTCTTCATTTTCTTCCTCCTTCAGTTTTTTCTTACATATAAAAGTTAGAATAATATTCCAGAGAAACAACTTCAGTGATGACACTCAATTGTTGAAAATCTCTTAACGACTTTCATTCTATGTTAGTTTTAAAAATTTACCGTCATATATTTCCAATGACTTACTTTTATCACAAATTTAAAAAATTTGTTTATTTTTATTAGAGAAGTGGTAGATTTACAGAAAAAATCATGCAGAAAATACAGAGTTCGTGTATACTCCTCCTCCCCAATATAGTTTTGCCTAGTATTAACATTTTGCATTGGTGCGGTATCTTTGTTACAATTGATGAAGCAATATTATTATAATTATTGTATTAACAATAGTCTGTAGTTTACATTAGGGTTTGCGGTTTGTGTTATACATTCCTATGGTTCTGGCATTTTAAAATTCTAGTAACATATATACAACCTTTAAACCACATTTAAATATATAATTCACGGGTGTTAATGACATTCATAATGCTGTGCTACCAGTACCACATCCCTTACCAAAAACTTTCCATCACACTGAACAGAAACCCTGTACCAATTAAGCATTAACTCCCCAGTTCCTACTCACACTCTGGCCCCTGGTAACCTATATTCTAGTTTCTGACTCTATGAATTTGCTTATTCCAATTATTTCATATCAGTGAGATCATACAATAAGTGTCTTTCTATGTCTGGCTTATTTGACTCAACATGATGTCTTCAAGTTTCACTCACATTGTCACATGTATCAGAAATTCATCACTTTTTATGGCTGAGTAATATTCCATTGTATGTTTACACGACATTTTGTTTATCTATTCATCTGTTAGTGGACACTTGAGTTGTTTCCACAGTTTGGCAATTGTGGTTAATGCTGCCATAAACATTGGTGTGTGAGTTTCTGTCTCGACCCTGTTTTCCCTCTCTATGGGATTGCTGGATCAAATGGTAATTCTATATTTAACTTTTGGAGGAATGCCATATTGCTTTCCACCATGGCTGCACCACCAACAATGCACTGGAGTTCCAATTTCTTTGCATCCTCTCTGAAAAAAGATGTTTTCTATTCATTTTAATAATAGCCATCCTTGTGGGTGTGAAGTGGATTTTAATTTGTACTTATCTAATGGTTAATGATGTTGAGCATCTCTTCATGTGTTTGTTGACCATTTGCATATCTTCTTTGGATAAATGTCTACCCAAGAATTTTTCCATTTTTAATTGGGTTGTCTTTTTGCTGATGATTTGTAGAATTTCTTTATATATTCTGGATATTAAACCCTCATCTGATATATGGTTTGAAACTATTTTCTCCCATTCTGTACATTGCCTTTTCACTCTCTTAATAATTTCCTTTGATGCACAAGAGTTTTTAATTTTGTTAAAAACAAATTTATCTATAATTTCTTTTGTTCCTTGTGCTTTTAGTGACATATTTAAGAATCCATTCCCAAATCCCAGGTCATGATGATTTGCCCTCTGTTACCTTCTAAACATTTCATAGTTTTGTTTCTTATATTTAGGACTTTGGTTCATTTTGAGATAATTTTTGTTTATGGTGTAAGGTAAGGATGCTTATATTGCATATGGAGATCCAGTTTTCCCAGCACCATTTGTTGGGGAGACTACTCTTTCTCCTTTGAATGTGCTTGACACCCTTGTCAAAATTTAATTGGCCATAGATATGAAGGTTTATTTCTGAATTCTCAATTTTATTCCATTGATTTATATGACTGTCCTTGTGCCAGTGCCATGCTGTTTTGATTATGTAGCTGGGTAATAAGTTTTAAGATTGGGAATTTTGAGTCCTCTAGCTTCATTTTCTTTTTCAAGATGATCTTGGCTATTTGGGGACCCTTACCCATCCATATAAATTTGATTGGTGGCTTTGCCATTTCTGAAGAGAAGGCTGTTAGAATTTTGATTGGGATTGCTTTGAATCAGTAAATTGCTTTGGGTAGAATTGACATCTTAGGTATTTTTAGTTTTCCAATTCATGAATACAGAATGTCCTTTCATTTATTTAAGTCTTCATTGATTTCTTTAAGAAATATTTTGTGATTTTTTCCATGTGCAATTCCTTTACATCCTTGGTTAAATTTATTTTTGCTCGCTCCTCAAAGATTTTGTAAGGCAATGATGGCCTGGAGTGACTTATGCCACCATCCTGTTTGACCAGAGACGCTCTAATAGTTCTCATTCTTGTAAATAAAATGTCTACTTCTTGATAGCACTTCAACGTACTTCATGATCACATCTTATCTATCTTTCTAACTACTCTCCTTCATGTATTCATAGTTCAGCTAAACTGAATTGTTTCTTTTTCTTCCTTATGCACAGTGTTTTCTCCCATTCCTTGATTTTGTTACTTGTTCTCCCTGAAATACAGTTTCCCTCCATCTCTCTTTCTACACATCTGAACGTCTATCCTTTCTACAAATGATGCCCAAATTCTGCCTTTCTGCAAAGCCTTCTGTGATTCCTCCCTCCTATCAAATTGGAATATTTTTTTCTTCCTTAGAACTGCCCAAAACACTGTATAATTAATTATCCCTCTTATAGCTGTCAACATTAATGAATCATCTACCTTATAATGTGATTATTTTATACTAACCTTAGGGCTTAAGGATCTCATTTTGTTTTGTACAGTACAAATTAACCAGCTCAGTACACTGTATGTAGAATTTTTTCATCTAATGTTAAGAAGCATATAACCCAGGGCATTGTGCATAGTAAATATTCATTCAGATAGAATCAAATGTACTTGGAATATGTGAGATGATGTTAAAGTAATGCATACTTAATGCTATATAAATATAACTGAATACACATTTCACAAAAGAAGATATACAAATGGCTATTAAGCACATGTAAAGAAGCTCATCATTGTTAGTCATTAGGGAAATACAAATTAACACCACAATGAGATAGCATGACATGTCCACTAGAATGACTATAATAAAAAAGAGGGGCAATAAAAAATATTTGTGAAGATGTGGAGAAACTGAACACTTTATACAATGCTAATGGGAGTATAAACTGTACTACCACTTTGGAAAACAGTTTGGAAGTTTCTTAAAAAGTTAGACATAAATTTACCATAAAACTCAGCACTGCTAATACTAGGAATCTACCCAAAAGCAATAAAAAATATGTCAACAGAAAGACTTGCATGTGAATATTCATAGCAACATTAGTCACAATAACCAATGGGTGGGAACGATCCAAATGTCCATCAACTGGTGATTGGATAAACAAATGTATACTATCCATGCAATGAAATATTAATTGGCAATAAAAAAATGAATGAACTACAAATACATGCTATAACATGGATAAACTTAAAAAAGACTATGCTAAGTGAAAGAAACTAGTCACAAAAGACCACAAGGTCTATGATTCTATTTATATGAAATACCCAGAAAAGGCAAATCCATAGAAACAGAAAATAGTTTTCTAGTTGTGGGCAGGTAAAAATAGTGAGTGACTACAAATGGGCACAAGGGATCTTTTCATGATTCTAAAATTGGATTTTGTTGATAGTTATGCAACTCTGTAAATTTACTGAAAATCATTGAATTGCATAGCTAAAATGGGTGAATTTATGGTATGTAAGTTAGACCTTAATAAAACTGTTAAAAATAATTGGACTTCCAGATTATAGCACCTTTTATACATTGGAAGGAAAAATACACCCTAGCATCATTTAAACAATATTCTAGCAGAAACATGTTCAAGTACCACAAAAGGGATACAATACAGAATCTGTCCAATTTTTGCTTATGTTTTAATAGGACAGCTGTTTGAAATAATGCAACAACACAGAAAGAGTATCTTCCTATACAGGCTACTGAAATAAGAATGAAATTTTGGAGAAAAATCACAGTTTATTATTTTTAAAACACAGTTTTATATAGATCTTAAATTTTCAACAATTAGGTTAGAAAGGGTTGCTTTCAGAAGACTTTATTGTATCTGATCTATTCGTTTGGTCACATAAATTGTCTGTACATAGCAGTCTTTTGCTGATTAATTATATACCCCAAAGTCTATTAGCAAATATTTACCACTTACAGCCTAATTAAAATTGAACCTAGCTACTATTAAATAGAGGTCATTCTAAAGCTCATCTTGAGATAAGAGCTTATAGGAGAATTGCCAAGGAAGTCCTACTCAGAGAATAGTTATTTATAGATCGATAAGAAATTTAGAGACACAGGTGGCATTCAACACTCCTAGGTCTATTGTTCATTTTAATCAAGGATCAGATTCGTTTAAACTGGATGATGACATAAATTTGGAAAGAGGAAGGTGGGTTAACAGGCAGTAATTAGTAAATCAACACTTACATAATATAACAGCACTACTGTAAGTGTAAAATGATAAAATTTCCTTTGAGAAGGGAGACAGCTTCCTCTTCACCTTCCCCTCCTTATCATGTCTCCTTGAAAACATAATAGGCCAATAAGAAGCCTCATCTTTTGATTTTACAGTGCAAGGTCAAGGGCCTTCTGACCATTGGAACTGTGAACAGGTGCTGTTGGAGTTAGCTCCAGGTTACTCAAACGGTATATAGGAAACAATCACAAGGCACATCCATGAGATAGGAAAAGTTTTAATTGTTCTTTCTCCCACTTTACTGTATACCTTTACTGTATACATTTCTGTGAAATTCTGTCCAGGCTTTGTTGTCTCTTTCGTGCTACCTTAGATGAATGTAAATGAGATCAGGCTTATTCTATAATAAATTCTCTCTCTTCTTGGTACAGAGGGTCATTGTTGGCAGAATTGTTTTATTTCCCCAACACTACATATCAACGTTAGAGAAAGAATGTTAAGGTTTCAACCAAGAAGCGATGCTTAATGTTTTTCTGGTGAGACATTCAGCTTTCCTTTAAAAGTATGATATCAATTGCTTTAAAGGAGCCCTTTTGAAGTTTGCTTATTTATGACTGCAGGTTCTGCTCCCCACCCCTATTATGAGCTCTTTTCTACCTATTTCTCCCCTGATGGCCACAGGGCAATTCTTGGAGGGGCTTGTAGGTTGTACTCATATATAAATGACCTTACAAAACCAAAACAAGCAAACACCAAAAATTTTAATAAAGTCATAGACATGTTAATTAGTATAGCCTAACTAAATGCTTAACTAAATGCACAGTTGAGAAAGAACTATTAGTTATTTAGGTACAAGATAGGAAAATACCTGAAAAAGTTAGGGGATGAGTTGTTTCCATGATTTAACAGTGTAGTAAAGGCAACTTCAATAATAATGAAAGCAAATTAAGACAATCCGTCAATCAAAACAAAATGAACTATCCATTTTCACACATCAAAGTTGAACATGAAAACATGTCAGTACATGTTTTGGGTGAGTGTAACAGTTTTCTATTGCTGCTATAACAACCTACCACAAACTTAGTAACTTAAAACAATGCAAATGTATTATCTTCCAGGTCTGTAGGTCAGAAGCCCAATGCAGGTCTCACTGGGCTAAAATCAATGTTTGGGCAAGGCTGTGTTCTTTCCTGGATGCTCCAGGGGAGAATCCATCTTCTTGTCTTTTCCATCTACTTGGCTTGTAGTCCTCGTCCTGCATCTCACAGCAAGCAATGGCATGTTGAGTCCTTCTTACGCCACCTCACTCTGACTTTTGCTCTCATAGTCCACTTTTAAGGACACTTATGATATACTGGGCCCACCTGGATAATCAAATATAATCTTCCCATCTCAAGGACCTTAACCTAACCACATTTGCAAAGTTCCCTTTGCTATGTGACAATATAGTCATAGGTTCTGGGGATTAGCACATAGGCATCTTTTGGGGCCCATTATCTATCACAGTGAGGAAATGCAGAAATGGCATTCTAGTACTTCTCTGTTGGGAATGTGAATGCTAAAAACTATCTAAAGAGGGATATAGGAGTAGCAAAAGCCTAATAAGTATGTGAGATATTTAACCCAGCAATTTTTTTTTTTTGAAATCTATCCTAAAGATATGATTTCTAGATTTAAAGCTGTTCTAATCAATGCTTTTGGCAATGGGAAAAAGTTAGAAAACTTCAAGTGTCTAACAATAGTAGATTGGTTAAATAAAAAATGGCATATCTATCTATGTCAATGATCTATTGCTGTGTTACAAATTATCATTTGCTTTAGCAACTGAAGCAATTATCATTTATTTTTTCACATAGTTTCTGAGGGTCAGGAACCCAGGAGACTTTTACTTGGGTGGTTCTGGCTCAGAGTCTTTCATGAGAATGCACTTAAGATATCAGCTAGGGCTGCAGTCATCTGCAGGCTCAACTAGGGCTGAAGGATTTCCTTTCATGGTGGCTCATTCACCACAGGGTTAGTTAGTGCTGGTTGTTGTCAGGTGGCCATGTGGAGTTCTCCATAGAACTCCATGTTCTCCATGGCAGCTGGATTCCACAGAGTGAGTGTGAGGAAGAAAGCACCTTTTAGGATTTAGTCTTGAAAGTCATGTATCATCACTTCCATCATACTGCATTACTTAGAAGTGTGTTACTAAGTCCAACCCATACTCAAGGGGATGAGAACCAGATTCTTCCTTTGGAATAGGAGGCATATCAAAGAATTTAAGGAAATATTTTAAAGCTACCACATCATACAATCAAATATAATGCATTTATTAAAAGTGGTGTTGAAAAGTGTGTGCAAGATTAAAATATACTCATAATATAATGTAGTTATAAAAGGACATTACAGATGGGAAGATAGTGGAGCATAAAGCTCCAAAAAACAGTCCCTATACCAGAACAACTATGAAACAGGCAGGAACTTTCTAAATCAACTACTATGAAACTCTGGAGTAAGGTAGAACACTGTACAGCATATGGGGAAGAGCAGGAGGAAGAGGCTGATAAAGTAAATATCAATAATTTTCCCTCCCCATGGTGATTAGCATTACCCATCCCCCACTCTTGTGGCAGGCAGCTGTGGCATTGGCACCCTGGTATAGTTTGCTGGTGCCAGAAAAGGACATAAATATCCAGTTCCCCAAGATCCAAGGGGCATGTGGTCAGATCACAGATCACTGCTTTTGATTAGCTACATTGGAATGCTGGGAGTACAGGTCTGAGGGTAGCCATTGTTTCAACCCACTCTGGACATGGCAGTGGGAGCGATTTAAAGGTGGTATCCTCAGAGCTGCAGAGGACAGTTGAAGGGCTGCATTGGCTGAAAAGGTATCAGGGCAAGAGAACACAGCCTTGAGTCACCACGGATGAAGCTCCAGGCCCCCTTCCTGGCCCCTCTCTCATTCCCTTCACAGGGCAGTTTGAAGCCAGCTAGTGCCCCTTTTGTGGGTCACTGGCCTTGTTCTGGCTGGGAAATACTGATTTGGGAAACTCCTTTCCATTGTACCCCTCTCCCCAAAATGCCCACCAGGCAAAAGCAGCTTGAGACAACAAAAGCACTGTAAGAAACAATCGAGGCAAGTGGCCTGGGGCAAAAGCTGACTTGTACTAAGTCCTGCAGTGGAACAAATTTAAATGGAAGGGTAAAGGGCCCAAAGAGCCAAAGGCATCTTATAAAAGAACAAAGTTGGAGGACTCAAGCTTCCCAATATTCAAAACTTATCACAAAGCCACTGTAATCAAAGCTACATGGTACTGGCAAAATAACATACATATAAACAAATGGAATTAAATTGAGAATTCAGAAATCAACTCTCACATTCATGGCCAACTGAGTTTTGACAAGGGAGCAAAGATCACTCAATTCAGAAAGAATAGTCCCTTCAACAAATTGTGTTGGGAAAACTGGATGTCCATATGCAAAAGAAAGAAGGTAAATCCCTACTTCACTCTATATACAACTCAAAATGGATGAAAGCCCTAAATATAAGAGCCAGAATTATAAAACTCCTAGAATAAAATGTAGGGAAGAATCTTCAGGACCTTGTGTTAGGCAATAGTTTCTTAGATTTTATACTCAATGCACAAGCAACAAAAGAAAAAATAGA
>JAQZBX010022105.1:0-31815 GCA_029593785.1 Cabassous unicinctus | reverse complement strand
TTCTCTTCTCCTGGGCCTTCTTTCCAACATCAAAACTGCTTCTCAAAAGACTGCTGCAACTGTCCTTTGCCTTGCCTTTTATATTCGATTCCCCACCCACCAGGGGTGGGGCTCAACGCCCTAATCATAACCTAATCATGCCCAGATTAACAGATCAGTTTACAAGCATGATCCAATTATAGTTTTGGAATTCATAATTACATCAAATTGGCCAACGGTTACAGGAGTCAATAAACTTTACAAATTTGCTATAGGTTGAAATGTCTGCTATACTGATAATAAAATGTCTTATTTTATTATCTACTAACAGTAGATAATAAAAGTAGAACTTAAATATCTGAAACTTTAGCAGCTTTCACTCCCCCAAATTTATACCAATATGCCATCAATATTAAGACCATCATTTTTCCCCACATCCTTTCCAAGACTTGATACAAATAAAATAGAAATATGATAGCCTTCAAAAGACAATGGATTTATAGTGTGCCAATGTATGCTATGAACCATGGTTAGTGGTAATAGTCTGATGATATTATCTCATAATCTGTAACAAATGTTCCACCATGGTGTGGTATCTTTATGATAGAGGGGTGTTGTATGGGAATTCTGAACATGTACATGATTGTTTTATAAGTTCACAACTTCTATAAAATAAATTTTAAAAATCAATAGTAGGGTGAGTTGGGGAAAAAATACACCAAATGTAAGGTATGGACTATAGTTAGTAGTAAGATTTTCACGATATTCTTTCATAATTTTTAACAAATGTCTCACAACAATGCAAGGTGTTGGTGGTGGGTTGATGTATGGGATCCTTGTATGATGTTATGCTTGTTTGCTTTGTAAGTTCACAACTTTTATTATATACTTACTGTTTATAAATGTTCATGTATAAGTGATATAATAAAAATAATAATAATAATAATAATAATAATAATAATAGGGTGGGTTGGGGGGAAAATATACCAAATATAAGATACTTTGGTTAGCAGTGATATTTTGAAGATGCTCTTTCATCATTAGTTGAAAATGTTTCATAACACTGCAATGTATTGGTGGTGTGAGAACCCTGTGTGATGTTTCATAATGTTTGTTTTGTAAGTTGACAGCTATATACTATGCACTTGTTGTTTATGTATGTTTATGTATGAGTGATATACTTCAATAATTAAAAAAAAACAATGGATTTGCCTAGGATGATGTCATTGCTAACCTTAGAGAATTTCCCATTTAATGGTGAACGCTAGATTACTAGAAAGTGGGTGAATTTGAGAACAAAGAAAGAAGCAATGGTAGAGTTGTCAGCTATCTCATTAAAATGTATCTACATGTGAGTGGATGTAGCTCAAGTGGTTAAGTGCCTGCTTCTTATGTACAAGGCCCCGGGTTTGATCCCTAGTACCTCCTAAAAACAAATGAAAAAGCCAACTCTCATTGGGGAGCGGATGTAGCTCAGCGGTTGAATGCCTGCTTTCCATGTGCAAGATCCTGGGTTCAATCCCCAGTGCCTCCTAAAAAAAAAATAAGTATCTATACAGCAATTTGACTTTCAATATCAAATCCAAAAGATACTTTTTACTGTCTTACTTGACCTCTTCAACATTGTTGAATACTCCATCATTCTTTATCTTTGACAAATCTTATTTTTTGTGACTCTTTTCTTTCAAATTTCCCAAATCCTCGGACCATTAATTTCTGTCTCATCTGGATCTGTTTCTTCACCTATCTCCTCTTTGTTGATGTGCCACAGAATTCCTACTCTCTTGATCTTTTCTTCTTACTTTATGTTTTAATTAGTAAATCCTATACACTCACATGATTTTATTTTCTGGCTATACATTATTGACTTCCAATTCACTATCCCTAGCTAATACATCTTTTCTGAACTGTACATGCAAATTTCTATTAGGCCAAAGTTAACATGACCAGGATTGAAGAGGTTACTCTAAACCATGTCTGTCCCCAACATCAACCAATCCTTCCCATGCTTTTTTTACTCTGTTTAACTTGGTGGCAACACTCTCCATCTGGTTACTCCTAGGGAGAAAACTAGAAATATTTTCCACTTCTTTCTTGCATTCAGCCCTACAGTCAGTGGGTCTCCGATATTCATAACCACCTCTATATTTCTAGTAACATCATCTTGGGTAAGTTCATAATAATTTCCTGCCTGGATTACTTCATTAGCCTGCTTACCATTATCCAATACATTTTAATTATGTTAATATGTTATTTGTTGAACACCTCATGTGAAGCACTAGGGATGTAAAGATGAGTAAGTTATTGTGTCTAACCTCAGGAAGCACACCTTGCAGTAAAATACCCTTCATGAGTTGACCTCTATCTACCATATCAACCACACATCCTTTATTACTCAACGTAAACCATATCCTAAGTCAAAGCAAGAAAAACGTTCACCTCTCACTTTCTCAGTCACTGTCATGTCTCATTGCCTTTGCTCTATATCCCCTGTCTGAAAGTAACTTCCCCCTTCTGTCTTCTTAATTCCCACGTTTTTTCAAAACTCACTTCAGTTAAAGGATATAAGCCACCTCTGTTCAATGAGGGATTGGTAGGCTTTTACTTTCTCCCCATAGTTTTAGATATTTAAATTTGTTTTCTAATGACCACATGTTTTTCTATAACCTAAAAAGTAAACACAAAAACTCTAAAGGGTATTTTTAACTTTGAAAAAAGGTTTAAAAAAGCATAGTTAACAGTACAATTATAAAAATGTTCTTTCATGGATTCCAACAAGTATCAAACTAATGCAAGGTGTTAATAATAGGGAGTATATGGGAACTCTATTTCATGCATGTTTTCTCTGTAAACCTACAACTTCTCTAATAAAAACAAACAAGCAACTAAATGGAAAATCTTATCTTAATTGCACCCTCAGCTTTTCAGGGATATTTCCCCGACTCACATTTTTGCCCTGTGCTTTCTCATAACTCAATCCATATGTGTATTTCTACATTTATCACACTGTTTTATAATTATATTTTTACTTTACTAACATACTCTAGCATCCTACCAGTTGCTTCAGGTCCATTCTAATCAGATAAATGTAGAAAGGTGATGATGATGATGCATAACATCTATTAAGTGTTACTACATACAAGGCAAATTCATGTGTAATGCATCCATCGTTTTCTTTAATCCTGGCAGAATCTCAATTGGTGACTGCCATTAGCATTCTCATTTTGCAGATTAGAAAAATTAGCCTTAAGGAGTTTGAATAACTTAGTCAAAGTCACATGGCTTGTTAGTGGCAGAAAGGGGAGAGAACTGAGTTTGGTTCATCTGCAGAGCTGCAATGATTATAACTAGATAACTAAAGACAGCGTTTGGCACAGAGGAAATATATCAAATATATACTTTTTGATTGGCTAGAAAAATAAAAAATAACTTTAATTGTTTTCTGCCCAATCCCCTCACCATTGTGGAATATCTTAACAGAAATATAAAATTTGCATGAAACAGTTTTCTACTCAATTTCCTGGCTCTGTAGGTAGAATGTGGTGATTTGTGAACTTGGACCGTGTAGTGGTTTGAAGCTGTATGTACCCCCAGAAAAGTATATTCTTAAAGTTAATCCATTCCTGTGGGTGTAAACCCATTACAAGTAGGATCTTTTGGTGAGTAAGATCTTAACTTAAGATGTGACCTACCTCATTCAGGATGGGTCTTAATCCTCTTACTGGAGTCCTTCATGAGAGAGTAAAATTCAGACAAAAAGAGAAAGCTACGGAAACAAGAAGCTGAAAGCAACGAAACCCCAAAGCAAAGGGAGAGACCAGCAGACACTGCCATGTGCCTTGCCACATGACAGAGGAGTCCAGGATTGCCAGCAGCCGGTCTTCAGGAAGAAAGCATTGTCTTGATGATAACTAGATTTGGGCATTTTCAAGGTTGCAAAACTGTAAGCTTTTAAGCTAATAAATTCCCATAGTTAAAGCCAACACATTTTATGGTATGTTTTCAGCAGCAAATCAAATTGAAACAGATTGTAATAAAAAACAAACACATACCTTTTCCCACTAGGTTAAATAGAAGACTTCCTTTAGTTATAAACATAGGCAACAAACTACTGTGGTATTAGCTGAACCAATGACTTTGTCTCCAATGGAAACCATGGATATCTGCATATCACATCACTGTAACTGCAGTTATTACATATTATTTATCCTTCACAGTATTTCAAAATTGTATTTATTCTTAATATGTTAATTTAAAAGGACAAGTATTTTTATAACACAAATTTGTGGGCTTTTTTGGACATTTTGGTAGTTTGGTTTCAAAAATAACTGGTTTCCTTTGTAAAAGTATGTTGTGTTATTTTATGCATTGAAAAACTTTATATTAAAAAGGGCCCACAGATGTGACCAAACATTCAAGGAGTCCATGGCTAAATAAGGATTAAGAAGGAATTTTATAGTGGTTGACTGAATAACAAAGGGATTTAGTGAGAATCCAAACACTATCTCTTACCCTTTAGTCTACATGAGAAGCATCTGCATGATTTGTGAAAATTAAGGAGTTCTTGGTCCATCCTCAGACATTCCAAGTGATAGAAGTCAAAGATTTTTGCATTTCAACAAACAACATAGGAAAAATATGATGGAGACCCTCCATGAACCGTATTTATGCAGGCCATCCAGGGATCATACCTTGTGAAGCACTGCAAAATTACTTGAGAGAACAATAAAATTCAAACCTGGAAAAGGTTTAAGATAAAATGGAAACACACAAAAAAGTTGGAGACAATTCCAATGTCTATCTGATGGTGAATGGATGAACAAATCTGGTATGTCTATTATATGGAACACTATTCAGCAATAAAAAGGGACAAACTACTGATAAATGATACAACACAGATAAACCTCAAAAACATCTTGGTAAATATAAGGCCAAATGCAAAATACCACATATTGTATGATTCCATTTATATGAACTGTCCAGATAAAGCAAATCTGTAGAGTCAGAAAGAATTAGTGATGACTTGGGGCTTGAAGTGGGAATAAAGATTAATTCCAAATTAGCACAGGGAATCTTTTTAGGTTGATGGAAATGCTCTGAAACTGGATATGGTGATGGCTGCACAATCCTATAAAATGTATTATGTCATTGAATTGTATACTAAAAATGGTGAATTTATGGCATGCAAACTCTAATTCAAGAAATCTGTTCAAAACAAAAAACCTAATCCTCCAATATTGAATGATAATTTCAACCATTCAGCAATATAAGAAAAAATATAAAGGGAGCTCTACTTTTGGCAATAATGGAGTTTGTACCTCAGGCTAAAACTGCAGGAAGAACAATTAAAAATGTTGCCCAAAATATGAAAATAATATGTTCAAAGGCCAAAAAAAATGTATAAGGTAACATAGTATTGATAAAATTAAGAACTGAGATAACCACAAAAAGGAGGAAACTCACTGATATTAGCCTGGCATTTGGTTTACTTTTCTCTATGTAGGCATCTGCCATGGCCAGAAAACATAGCCGATAAGCTGAGAAACTGAGCAGTTTAAGAAACACAGGGGGCTAGGTGGACAAAAATTTGAGTACAAAGCCACAAATTGGAAGGGGATGGTAAAAGCCCAGCATTTGGGATGGAATCCTTAAGGGCAACAACTTAGGTGTATCAGAGGGCAAGAAATAGATAAACCTACTTAAGGAGCAAAGCCCAGCTATGAATTATAACAATCCCTAGTTGCATTGATATGATTTGGATTGTCAGAAATGCTGTAACAATCAAAAGTAAATGTAAATCGACTCAGGAGAAAGGTAATATTATCCTAGGTCTCAAATGATTCCTAGAATTTTTTTGTCATGTACAATGTCTATTACACAATAAATATATTCAGGTATGTGAGGAGACAAAACTTTCCAATACAAAGTCAAAAGAAATGACAGATAATAGAAATAATTGAACAAGGTATAAAGAACATGTAGTATTAAACAGAACCTAAAATAACCATGGAAACAGGAACCTACCTGAAATTCTAGAAATTACAAAAAGTGAAATAACTGAAATTAAGAACTCATTGGATGGACTTCAGAAAACAAAATTAATAAACTGGAAGAGAGGCCAGAAGAAAATATACAAATAAAGTATGGATAAAGCAATAAAGATACAAGAAAAAAATATGCATAAAAAATAAAAGTGCATTAAAGGCATTTTCAGGGAAACAAAGAAAGAAATGTTACCAGAAGACCCACAATAAAAATAACACTGAAAGATATTCTTCGGGCAGAACCCATCACACACATGGCACCCCACATCCCGCCCAGAAAAAAAATTAAGCAAAAATCGTGATATGAGATGGAAGCTCAGAAACGAAATGAAAAATAAAAGTTTTCAAAAGAGGTTGACGTATGTTTAAATTTAATTTTAATAATTATTGACAACATAAAGCAAAAATAATAATTTCGTTTGAAGTTTAAAATATATATGAAATTAAAATACATGAAAAATGAAAAATAGCATATGACACATGAAGGATATAAAGAAATTATGTTGTTTGGAAAAGGTAAAAATGCCAATTTTTACTAGATTTGGATGAGTCAAAGATGAATGCTGTAACCTTTAAGGTAACCACTATAATAATATTAAAGAGAGTTTGTAATGGCTAAGCAAATAGAGGGATGAAAGAGACTGATATTTTTAAAAAACCTAGGATACACCTAAAACATAAGAACACTGAAAAGATGCTGAAAGGTTAAAGTAAAAGCTTGGAAACCTATATACCATGGCCAAATAAAACACATTAAAATAGACTTTAAGGCAAAAAAGCATGTATAGAAATAAAGAAGGTCACTTATTAGTGGCATAATTTTAAATCAAGAATTCTCATTTATACATCTATATACATCTAACACAATTGGAAATATGTACACTATACATTTATACTCAAATATAAATTAGAATATATACATTATTTGACAGGACTAAAAGAAAAAAATCTACAATCTTAGTGAGAGCTTTTAACAAAAAAAATCTTTAAAATTAATAAATATATTTTCAAATAATCTGTGTGACAAAAATAAATCACAGTGGATTTTAGAAAACATTAAACTGAATAAAAGGAAAACATTAACTAATAAAATTTGTGGGATACAGCTAAAGAAGTACTAGAAGGTAATGTGTTTATTTTACACATTTATATATATATTAGAAAAATATATATGTATATCACTTAGAAAAGAAGGAAGATTGAAAGAAAATAATCTAAAAATATAAACCCAACAGCTGAAAAATGAACAGCAAAATACAATTAAAGAAAACAGAAGGAAATGAATAATAAAGGTAAGAGGATAAATTAATAAAATGCACATTGAACATTTATTAGTGAGGATAAAAAGGTTGGTTCTAAGAAAAGTCTTTTAAAGTTGGTAAACGTCTAGTGAAACTAAACATAAGAGAGAGAGATGAAAAATTAAAACGCTAATATCTGGAGTGTAAAAGAAGACATCACCTCAGGCTATTCAGATATCAGATGGTATTAATAGAATTTTATAAGCAAGTCCAAGGTAATATATTTGAAAATTTAGATGAAATGGAAAATTTTAAATACAGAACTTAAAAAAGGCAGAATGGAGATATCTCATTTTAAAAATTTTACAGAAAATGAAATAATTTAAGACTTTCAATACAGAAACCTCCAGGCTTCCACCAGTGAATTTCATCAAACATTTAAAAGACAACATGTCAAACTTAAACAAAAACATCCATAGAATAGAAAAAGAGGGAATACTTCTTAACTTATTAATGTGGGCAGCATAACATTGTTACAAAACTTTACAAGGCCTTTACAGGAAAAGAACATTACAGGTTAATTTTACATAAGAACATAAATACTGTATAAACATCCTAGACAAAATATTAACAAATCCAATCAAGTTTTAATATAAATAAGCATAATATATCATGACAAAGTTAGGTTTATGCTGGGAATTCAAAGGTTTGTTCAACATTTTTAACCAAACAATGTAATTCACCACATTAGTAGAATAAAGGAGAAAAAACAGATGGAGAAAAAGCAAGTGAAAGAATTCAATATCCATTTGTGATAAAACTTCTAAGTAAACTAGGAGGAGAGGAAAACTTCCTTAACATCATAAAGTGCACACAAGAAAACCTACTGCCAACCTTTTTATCTTTCTAATCATGACACGATGATAGTTCTCTCTCTAACATTTTGTATGAGCAAAGGATTCATCACTTCCATTCAACATGAATGGAAACAAGGTAATAAAAAGAAATTTAAAATGCAGACATATAATGACTGAACAAAAACAATATTGCCAAAATTCATAAATATGCTTTTTTGTAGAATATAAACATGATTATCATCTTTAATAAGTGAGCTCAGAAAAGTTTTTAGATATCAGGCAATTGTATCTTTATATTCCAGCATCAGATAGTTAGAAAAAGAAATTTATTGGAGTTAATCTTACAGTGTTGATAGATACAACTTTCTGATATCCAAACAAAAAGATAAGAAAAAAAAATACTCTAAGTGACAAAGACAGATTAACACTCAGCCCCTATAGGTAATGTTCAATTCAAGGTGTCTTCAGAAAGCCTTTAATTGTAGTTTCTAAGTGGCTTAAGGCGGCCCCAGTAAATTTCTTCAGATGGGGAAAATGGCCCAGAGCAAGGACACTAAGGGTTTGACTCGGGATCCCAAGACAGCTTGATAACTAAACCAGAGCCTTGATTTGGAAATAATTGGGAGTGTTGCTATTGGCACCTTAGCAACATTAACCAGAATAAAATGCCAATAAACTGTTTCGACAAAAGGTCAATAAAGTGTTTGAGAAGAGTGTACAAGCCAAAGTGCAACCAGACTGAATTTAAAGAGAGTGAGGCTGTTCAAGGGGTACAATGGCCTCAGTTTCCCTAAATTTCTACTGCAGGAAGCATGCTCTTCAATGCCCTCTTCAGATGAGGCAGAGAAGGAAAATGAAAAAGGAAAGAATACACTGAGAGTGAAATCAAGAGAATAATGACTGGACAGCTACTCCTAGGGAACAAGCGTCTAAACTAACCAAAGAAATTCCTTATCTTCAGGATACGTTCTCTTGCAAAATTTGCCCAGAAGGAATTCAAAGTCACTGTAGATCAGGGTCGGCTATTTGCCTTCCTTTCTGAGTGGTTTGCTGTGATTATTATAAGCATACTTCTGAGCTTCTTATGCCACCTTATGTATTAAGTTTGGTCACTCAAATGTACACAGGTTCATAAGGTCTGTTCCCATTTTATTTCTTTGCCGGCTATGGAGTGCATCAGTCTATGTTAAGTCAGGAAATAAGCCACTCTATGTATTCAAAGAGGATTGGTGTTAATATAATGAATTGGAGGTGTACACATCCACTGAAATAGATTGAGGAGGAAAGGTCAGCAAAGTTGCTGCTAGACATTACAAAATTTACATTGCAGTCAATGATCTCAGCTGCCAACAGCCCTTAAATGGGTAGTAAACAGAAGCTCACTTAGATGTTATCAATTTGAGCAATCTCAGGACGCCACCAACCTGCTGATCCCAAAAGCTTGCAGTTCTGAAATGGGTGGTTTGCAGAAATTTATTGTGGAAGTACTTTCAAACCCTACATCTGCCACTTGCCCATAAGCCTATTCTCACCTGCCATCAGAAAATAATGGCTTCTCTTTCTCTTCTGCCTTCCAAAGTCCAAGTGAGAACCTCACACTGTCAGAGGGGAACTCTGGAAAGGCCTTCTAGACAATGAAGTTCCACACTGCTCTCCAGTGATTCAGGGGAGAATGTAGGAAGGAGTGAGTAGTACTTCAAGCTGACAACAGATCATCGCAAAATTAGGCAAGACGAAATCCAATGTACAGGAAACATGTATTATTACTTTGAATGTTTTGCTAGTTCTAATTCTTAGCTGTAGACATATAAATTTCAGCCTGAAACAAGTCACCTGTTCGAGATCATTTGAAACACTAAAATAATCTCTTTTGGTATGAAGATATTTAAATTATTTTGCCCTGTAACAAGCAAGAATACATTATACTAGAGTCCACACTGCAATTTGTTATCAAGGACAGGCAAGGAAGTCTATAAAATAAAGAAAACTCATTTATAAAAAAATGTGTGTCCTAATAGAACAGATGAGCCATGTTCATTTTGGGTGAAAATTTTTAAGAATGAAACCTCAATGTTTGCTAAAACTCTGGATGATTCATTTATTCATATTGCTGTTTTAAAAATAACTCATAGATTTAAAAAATACTCATTTTGAAGAATCACTATTTAATGTGATTTCAACAGTCAAATAATTTTGAAATCCTACCTGCTTTCAGAACAGTAAAAACAGCCCTTCAGTTTTGCTTTGGAAAATGTAAGAGTATTTATACCATGCCAAAGTTTTGTTTTTATAGAGAAATATCACCATCTCGTGGTATTTTAAAGTATTGCTGCTAAGAATATTAAAGAGTAATTTCCTATCAATAATATAAAGGTACCACTTTTTAATACTTGTCTCTTCGTCAGGAAGAAATGTAGTTAGCCAATGTATCAATGCTTTTATTTCAACCTTTATATAAATGAATGTGCTTGAAAAGAGATTTTTTAAAAATGATTGTCTTAGAAAATGCTTATTACATGGAAGGCTTTTAGTAAGTTTAATATTCCCTACCACCACCCTATTTTTGTGAGCATTTCTGCTTCTTCCATAAAGGTATAAGTTATAGGAGCATAGGGACTTCGTTCAAAGCAGACTCTCCAGAGCCCAGAATAGTGCTGGGCACACAGTCTGCTGAACACCTGATGCATCAGTGAAAGTGTTTGTAAAAGAATGGAACCTTTCTATCTTTTATTAATGTTTCAAGACAAATCAGTACCAGAGTTTTCCTGCTTTTAAACCAAACAAGTCAGAACTTAGTTTTGTTTGTTTCAAATGACAAAATTGGTAAGCTCTTGAGATTTTTTTTTTATGAAGTGACCTAGTAGGGTAACATATTGACAGCTTGATTTTGTTTCAATTCCCTACATTTAGCAAATATATAAGTTTGTTACTGATTTAATATGACTCATACGGGGAAGCAATGCAGTGGAAAGACTGATGCCTTTTGAGTCAATCAAATCAATTTCTACTTCTAGGTCTGCCAGCAGTGTGATTTGAGGAAACTAAACTTTCTGGGCCTTGGTTTTCTTTTCCGATATTGGAGATAATAATAACCTCTCATAGCTTCTTTGAAGACAAAATGTCACATATGTAAACTACATATGTGAGCTTTTATTTTTTTTGAATATTTGATCACTCAAAGCCTACAAATTGCCTCCTGCAATTGAGTTGGCCATCAAACATTTAAGGGTCAGATATTTTGTCAACATAATGCTAGGCCTAATCAGAGCAGACATGAAAGACACAGTCCTCCTTCCCAAAATCTTATAATCAATACTTGTTGGAGCAAATATTTAAGAAGAGCACATTAATATTATTTATTCTGGTGTGACACTACAGCTAAGCCCAAGGCCTGACATTTATTAGAAGTTTTTACTATTACAATGGTGGGAGCTCTTACAGTATTTCATATTTTAGTACATAATAAAATTCACTTTTTTTTTTTTGCCATTGACCAAGACTGTATTTCTCTCTCTTGACCAAACTGCCAGCCTCACTCTTTGCACACCCCTACTCATTCCTTCCCCCATAGGGACTACTTGAAAACTCATCTCCCAGCTGCAGGACTACAGAGAAAATCAACTTAGACTGCAGGAAAAAATAATAAAAAGGAGAACGGACAACTTCATCTTTAACTGTTCTAAATACCAGTCTTGCCCAGATCTCCTTTACCCTTCTCCCTCTCACCCAGGTCCTAAACTAACAGGTGCCTGAAAGTCTCCATTCTAGGCAGTTCTTTATCTCCCGCCACCCCCACCCCCCCACCTTCTCTCCCAGCCCTTACAGACTCCAAGCAGCCTAATGACCTCAAAGGAAAACATCTGGAACCAAGTTGTCCTAATTGCATCCCAGGAAATCACTCATCCACTCTACTCATCAACCCCTACCTGACCCCTTACTATCTCCCAGTTCTTTTCTTCAACCACTCCCAGACTTTTAAAAGCATGTGGTCCTTTGTTTCTGTGGAGTTCTACTCTCTCTCCCCTGCTCTAGCAGCCCTTGAATAAAGTCACCCTTGCCGCTTAATACTGTCCTGAGCAGTGTTTTCTTTGACACCAGCATCCCTTTAATATTTATTCATCTGGGGTAAAAATTCCTCGGCCCTGTATGAAAACTCAGGTCAGTCCCATGTTTTCTCTGCTTGCTTATAGATCAGTCTTTTAATTTGGAAACGCTGTCATAATTTAGTAGATAGAATGTCAAATTCTTTGCAGAAATAAAAACACCAAACTTGACTTCAGATTTGCCCTTCTATAATTTCTTGGCTCAGGGTTGTTCCAGATTCTGCCTAGCTAACTGCAATGTTGCTGTCCACCAGATTCGGAGCAGAGGGAGGGAGAAGTAAGATGACTGGATAGTCCTTATTTGGGGATCATTCCAGCTTTCTGGGCTTGGCAGATGGTTAGAGCTAAGTTTCTCCAGACTCCAAGATTTGTTTGCTTTGTTTTGTTTTTGCTGAGTCATGCCCTCTTGACATTTTTATGACTCCTTCCTCAGGGGTGGAGGTGGAGATGGGGAAGGGGGGTGGGGGTGGGGTTAGGAGTTACATCTCTAGCTTCTTTCTGGTGGCTCAATTGTGGGAGAATTTCACTCCTGGAAAACATTTAAGCATCTCATGTCTGAAAACTCCCAGAGTGCAAACCTACCTCATGGCAATAGTACTCCTTGTACTCCCAGCACTGTCTTCCAAACAGTTCATTAGACTTTCTCTTGACCTCTAGATTCTCCAGGAAGGAGTGATAACCCAACTCAAAGGTGCCTTTGGCTTTCTCAGACATTAATCAGGTCCCAATGTCCCATATCTGCACATTTCAGAGAACACATTTCTGAGCTGTCCATCGAGACCAGCCTCTATGGGCCTGAAGTGAAGGAGAAAGGATCCTACGCCTCCCTCCGTGACAAGATGGAGCCCATGGAGAGACAAAGGCCCTGCTAAAAAAAATTTCTTCATGAAACTTCCACTTGATTATTTTAAATCCTCAAAGTCGGTGAGGGGGTTCAAGAATCCTAGAACCAGTTCTCATAGTTATCTTTTGAAAGATTACACCTTAGGGTGTCAAGTTACTTTGCAATTTCACATCTCTTGCAACTTGTGCCTCAGCGCAAAGTTGTATTTTAACTTTCAGTTATACATCTTTCTGCTCTGAACTATCAAACTGTGCTGTGAGAAACTAGCTAACATCCCAGCAAGCAAACACCATTTCAGTATTACATCTTTGCACAAAGTCTAGACAAATCTAAACCCAAATGACATAGTTAATTCTTATGATCATCCTTTGGCAATACTTATTTCTCAATATCAGTGCATCTGCAATTGAAGTTTGGTTTTAAGATAAATGATTCCATGCACTACATTAAGGATGTCTTAGATGTGAAAAATCACTTCTCTTCATTTGAAAGAAGAGATCTATTATGGAAGATTATCAAAGGCCAAGTAGAGAGAACACAGTTGCTATTTATAAGAAACCATCAAATGTTTAAGTGGATTCTGACTAATGTGTGAATCGGGTAGAAGAAATGAGAAAATTCTGTGTGAAAAGCAATGATATAAATTAAATTACATAATAAAAATAAAAAGGCTTAATCAGGAACATTTATAGGTACAATGAGTCATTAAACTGCCAAGTGTCTGAAACAGCCAAGACTGCAAAGATACCTTTCCCTTATAGAATTTTACAGGGACAAGTCTTATTGGAGAGATTTCAAAAGAAAAAAAAAAATCAATAGAGTTTTAAAATTCTGAAGTGATTAGTTGGCTGGATTAATATGTTTGTCTTTTTAAGAATTTAAGGCAAGAGATAAGAAAACTCAATTAAAATGATCCCCCAGTCTTCAAATTAATAAATATAAAAACACCCTAAAACCATCTGTACTGTCATCTGAAGACCATCTCTCTCCTCTTCTCTTTTGCTTTTCCATATTGATCCAAATATAATTTAAGGCATCTAGATGATAAGACCAAATTTGAGGTCAGGTTGCATATAAATATTTCTGATACTTAGACCCATAAATGAGAGTAAATGGAAGTCAGGAAATAGGAAATTTTGGACTGGAGTAAGTCATGTCAGGAAAGGTTTACTTTCTCAACAAAACCAAATCAATCCTCTTATATCCCTAGTGAAAAGGCCCTAAAGTTTAAACACATTGGTTGTGTAGTCACTACGAACAACTGAAATGCAAAATCTTAGTAAAACAACATTTCACTGGTAGCATGACTGAATTTGATTAGTCACAGGGCAGCTCTGGATGAGCTGTTGCAAATGAAAGCATTTTATAACTGACACTCAAATTTATAAATGAGTTATCCAGATCAGCATTCATATTTCAAGAAAAGACTTGATATTTCTTTGCACAGGAAAGTCCCAAGACCGATTTAAGAAGGAAAAAAATTAGTTCTCTCAAAACAACCATTCTTAAGATCAAATTTAAGACCAAATCAGCCTTCCAAGAATAAAATTACAAACTGTTAATGATAATGAAGACCTCACTTACAGAGTTATGACTGTTCAATGGTCAATTTCAAAACTGCAGTCCTGGATAATTATAACATTAACATGTCCACTTGCTGATTTCAGAGTCCAGATAGGCCCTCTATATCCAGACTTTACAAAAGAAAGCGTGAGTAGGGTGTGTGTCTTGTATTATTGGTGCCAGAAGGTCAGATGGGAGGTTGGAGGTTCTGAATGAGATCATGTTCCCTGCCTGTGAGCTACAACCACAGCGCACCCTGTCGGTGGGAAGATGAGACAGCTAGAAACTCCTACTGGCATTTAGATGAGGTCACTAGCTATAGTCCCCAGTCTGTCTTGCTTTCCATAATTTTGAAATCTGTACCTGATAAGTTTAAAACTGTGATAGTACTTTCTTGTGATCATCACCACTCTATAATCTTTACCTTAGAAACAAAGCCCTCTTTCAAATCTGTCTCACTTTCTGAAGCCACTGCCTTTTCTTCTGTTTCAAAGAATAAATGATCATTTTTCTAGTAGGAGTTATGACCATTGCAGGAACCTTCTCAAATCCTATGCTCTGAATCACCCCTCCTGTGCTATACTAAGTTCAGCCATTCATTATCTTAACTGAGCCATTTATCCCCACATCCGATTTTCACCTCCCTCCCAAATATTACACGTTTACTGTCTCCAGAGTGGGCTTCTGTTTCTGTCAATATTGTTGCAATCATGCAGCATAACAATTCCAAAAATCTCAGTGGCATAAAACAAGGATTTATGCTTAACGCCCACAACTTGATTGAGGTAGCTCTGCAAATCTAGCCTTGGCTCAGCTAGGCAGCTCTCTTTCAAGCTGTATGTCTGTCTTGGGATGGCTCCTCCCTGCCAGTTGGGTTCAATTTTGCTACTCATGTGTTCATTCTGTTGCCTAGTCTACAGACTACTGGAGGATGCTCTTCTCACCACAAGGACAGAAGTACAAGAAGGCAAGCTCCACTATGCAAACCACTCTTTCAAAAACTATGAAATTTCAAGTATTTGCTTCAGTCAAAGCAAATCTCATGCCAGACCCATCATCAGTGGGGAGCTAACATCTCTGGGATAATCATCCAAGTGATCACAACTTTATTTTAGTTACCATTCGTATACTAAAAATTACCCAAATATCTATCAGTGATTAAAAACAATTTTATTTTGCTCATGATTTTGCATTTCAGAAATTTGGAAACTGTTTGGCTGCACAGATCTTGTTTGGGTACCTCAGTGGTTGCAGTCAGATGGTAGCTGAGGCTGCAGTCATCTGAAGGTTTGGCTGGGCTGGGTATCCCAGACAACTCACTGGCATCACTGGAGGTTGATGTTGGCTGTCCATTAAAAACTCAGCTGGGCCCTTCCCTGGAGGGCTTACACAAAACCAGGACTGTCATGGGAGTCATCAGCTGGTGGGATGTGTTACATAGCAGAGCCCAAGCAGAGTCAGAGGGCATTGTGGGAAAGGGAAGAAGTGAGAGGCAGAAAACATCTTGCTCAACTGGTATCCTTGTGATTGAGTATTGGAACGCTCCAGTCCCAGTGGATGTTTAACATGGACTCTTTCTGTTGGGGAGAGGGACACATTTTCAGAAATTTGGATATTCTTCAGTATAAAAAATGTTCTTTCCATTTCCTTTTAAAGAGCTGTGTACCTCCTTTGGAAGGGACTTATAACGCCCCACTTTCTTGCTTGATTTCTACCAATGGTACTCTTCTTTAGGCTGAGGACACTGCCCCTGGAAGGAAGCTCTTTAAAATGACCTCTTGGTGACCTTCCACAAGGTCCAAATAAGGTCTACAGAAAACAAAAACCTCTGCTCTGCGTATTAGAGAAAGCACAGCTCCCTCTTATCCTTTTGCTAAGTCCAGTACAGCCTTTCCTCCGTAATTTTCAGGCGAGGGTTAAACACAAGTACTTAAAATGTTTTCTCAAAAGTCAAGCTATCCAAATGGTACCATTAAAGCTGCACTCATCAGGTCTGGGTAAGAAGGAAGCATCTCTCTCTCCACATCCACCGGGGAAGGTTTAAATGGAAAATAACGCTGTGGTACTTTGGACACGTTTTCCAACAATCTCTTGGCCTCTTCAACCCTTTGTACTCTAAGGGTCATAAAACCAGGTTTTGAGCATATTTGTTGACTTCTTATGCAGATGGCAAACATCAGCAGTGTGGACTGTAGGAATCTTGCCTTTTGTTTTTACCTTGTTTTGCCTTTTGAAGCTTCAGCTAAAATTGAGACAGAAAAATTTCTATAAAACATTTGCTTGCACTTGTGTACTCATCACTCATTGTAGCTTTGAAGACCCCATATGCCCCTTCCAAAATCATATCCCACTTTCTCCCATTCTAGAAATAAGCACTATCCTGACATTTGTATTATTAATTTACTTTTCTTTATAGTTTCATCACTAACACATTTATTTATACATAAATAACATATGTATTAGTTTGGTTAGGTCAATTTTGGATACTTTATTTTCTTCCATTTGGTTTATTATTACACCAGTAGCATCCAGGCTTAATTACTGTGGCTTTACAATATGTCTTTATATCTGATAGTGTAAGGCTCCATTGTTTTTCTTCTTTTTCAAGATTGCTATGGCTACTTGAGGACCTTCAAATTTTTATTTAAACTTTAAAACCCCTTATTCAATTTCCTTTAAAAATTGTTGGGATTTTAATTGTAATTGCATCAAATCTGCAGATGACTTGGAGAAAATTGACATTTTAAAATACTGAGACTTCCAATCACTTATTAGGGCACATCTCTCCATTTTTCAGGTGTTATTTTATTTCTCTCAGCAATATTTTATAGATTTGAGGAAATTTCTTGCTCTTAATGGCTTCAATTTTTCTTAAGTTTTTGGTATTAGTTCATTTTTTTGTTAGTTGATTTTTGATTGTAGTTTTTTCATTTTTGATTGTAGTTTTTTTCTATGTAGACCTTGTTGGCTAATGATTTTCTGCATTCCCCAATTAATCTCAATAGAGTTTGTTGGTAGATTCTCTGGACTTTTCTATGTACAGTGATATCATCAGTGAATAATGATGGATTTACTGCTTCCTTTCCAAAATGTATACCTCTAATGCCTCCTTGATGCCTTATCAGTGGCTAGGACCAGCAGTTCAATGTTGCATAGAAATGTTATTAGTGGATATCCCTGCTTGTCTCCAAACTCAGGGATATATTGTTTAATGTTTCATAAATAAGTATGATAATAGCTAAAGGTGTTTTGGCTACCCTTTATTAGAGTAAGAAATCCTCCTTGTATTCCTAGTATGTTGAGTATTTTTTTCTTTTATGATGAATTTTATCAACCGCTGACTAAAAAAGCAGCCATAAACAATAAATAAATAGCATGTTTCTAATAGAACTTTGTTTACAAAAACAGGTGTTAGGCTACATTTGGCCTGTGGGCCATATTTTGCTGAGCCCTGATTTAGATAATCATATAATATAGATAATCATATTTTTAGAGCATGTATGTCCAGTTTGGTGGTTTTTTGTTTTCTTCTTCTGGCTCTTTAAAAATATCATCCTATTCAGGTTTAAACTTTCATAGTTTCTGATGAAAAGTTAGCTATTAGACTTAATACCTTTACCCTGATGTTAATATAGCTATTATCCGCAGATATTTTTAAATGTTCTCTTTATGGCTTGATTTTCAGCAGCATGTCTGTTTTTCTTTTGTATTTATACTGTGCAAAGTTTGGCTATATGTGTTTTTTCTTTGTATTTAAATTGCCTGGGCTTTGTAAAGATTCTGGAAAATTATCAACCAGTAGTTTATCCAATAGTAATCCTCTACAATTCCACCTTTTCTTTTTCTGAGACTCTTATTTACATATTTGTCAGATTTTGTGTCTCTGTCCCATACATCTCTTACACTCTTATCTCTTCTTGTTCTCCATGCTGTTTTTGTTTCTGTTTTTTAATTTTTTGTGTGTGTTTCAACCTGGGTATGCTCTATACTCACTTGTCTTCCAACTCACCAAGCTTCTGTTCTGCTGCTAAAAATTCTTGATTTTAGTTATTACATTTTTCAGTTCTAGAATTTGAATCCTTTTTATGGATTTCACATCAGCAAAAATTTTACAACTTTTCTTAAACATATTTTCATATTTATTTTAAAGTCCCTATTGGATGATAATATCTGGATCACATATTAGTCTATTTCTAGATTCATTATGTCTCTTGATTATGGTAACTTGGTCCCATATATGAGCATGTCTTCATGAATTTTTTATTGGATGCAGACATGGTGAAAATGTATAGGATTTGGTTGATATAATCTTTCTCAAAAGGGTTCAATTTTCTTTTTCATAGCAGACTACCAGGGGGTAACTTGATCCAGGTAAGTTTTTATTTTATGCTAGTATCCAGTTTAGTTTATCTTTTACTCCTTGGGCGCAGGCTCTCTGGGGTCTCAACAGAAAGTCAATGGGTTTACCAAAGCCTTATTTATTTGATGCTTCTTTGTATTAGTTATTTATTACTGTGTAACACATTAACCCAAACTTTGTACTTTAAAACATCAACATTTACTATCTCACAGTTCCTGTGAGTTAGCAATCTGGATGTGGCTTAGCAAATCCTCTGGTTCAGGCTTAGACTGCAATCAAGGCATTGGACCAAGCTACATTCATCTCAATGGTTGAATGGGGAAGGTTTCACTTCTAAGCCCACTCATGTAGTTATTGCCAGGATTCAAATAGTTCTGTCTGTGTGTGTGAACTATCGAAATGAGAGCCTCAGTTCCTCATTGGTTGTTGGCTAGAGGCTGCCACATGGGCCTCTCCATAGGACAGCTCACAAAATGGCAACTTGCTTCATTAGAGCAAGCAAGTGAGAAGGACAAGAAAGGGAGTTTGTGCAAACAAGATGGACATCACAGTCTTTTATAACTGAATCTTGGAAATGACATTTGTTTTATGGGTTGGCTTTTACCATGGGGATTTATTAGGTTGCAAGCTTAAAATTCTGAGGCCATGAAAGTATCCAAATCAAGGCATCATCAGGTGATGCTTTCTCCTCAAAGACATGTAGGCATCTGCTGGTCTCTCCCTTCTCTTCGGGGTTTTGTTGCTTCAGCTTCTGGCTTCCTCTCCCCCAGGTTCTGTTGATTTCAGCTCCTTGCTCTCGTGTTTTTCTTTCTCTGCTCCTGTGGCTTTTTCTCTGCCTCTTTCTATATTCATCCCATTTACAAAGGATTCCAGTAAGATTAAGACTCACCCTGGGTCAAAGCCTACTGAAGTATCCTAATTAAAAGAAGTCCCACCTACAATAGGTTTACAGCCACAGAAACGTATTGGCCCTACGGACATGATTTTCTGGGGCCCATAAAAGTGTCAAACTATCATACATCCATTATTTTTGGCATATTTATTTATAAGATGCAAGTCACAAGGTTTAGTCCATGCTCAAAAGGAGAAGATTATACAAGTACACAAATACCAGGAAGCTGGGATTACTGGGAGCCATTTTAGAAGATGCTTTTCACAAGTGTGAACTCCAGTTTCTGTGTCTCCATCACTGGGTAACTTCTGAAATTGCTAGTCAGCTCTTTTAGTCTCTTTGAGGTTATATTCTACTGCTTCCTTGTAATTTTTCACTGTATATGCTCACCTTAAGAGTTATCCAACAACTTGAGGGAAATTTTTAAAGCAGATTTTGGGGCTCCTTTCTGGATGGTTCCCTTTGCCTCAGGATTTTGCCTTCTAATTTCCAGGTTTTCTGGCAAACTGTGAACTCTGACCTGTTGTCTCCTCAGACCAAAAAGACCACATCTTTGTGTTTGGGAACTATGCTACTGCAATGCATCAAGCTGGAAAGTGGCCTCAGGGGGAATAAATGTGGAGTCTACCTTGGGTGGTGCAAGGATCACAGTCCCTCAATTTCCTGACTAGGTGGTTACTCTCCAATACCATTAAACAGTCTCCCTGGCCCACCCCCACCCCACCTTTATAATTGTTATTAACTTGAAGGTTAGTTATATTGAGTTACTACATCATACACAGAAATGGAAACCAAATCTTTATATCCTGTTCTCTGTAGAGAGAATTCTTTGGGTAATTCTAGTCTGCCAGAAAACTGGACACATAAATAATAAATACATTTTCCACATTCATGTGGAATTGTGAATATAAAAAGTAAATATATTCTTATTACTCCCATATTTAAAATTTATCAATACTCCTCCATCTCTGAAATTTAAGCTTCTCTAATGGCACATGCTGCCATGCAATTAAATGAGTTAGATCTTGTCAGGCATTCCAAACTCATTTTGAATGACGCATTTTCTTTTCTTCTTTTTCAACATAAAATTGCTTGTAGCTCAAACATGCCATGCTGTTTCATAGGCCAGTGCCTTTACTTTTGCTGCCTCCTTTTCCAGTAGAACTTTGCAATTTTCATTCTTTCCTTCAACAGAATAAAGCTACTCAAGTCAAGTACCAATTCCATGAAACCTTTCTTGACAACTCTCTAACTCTCTCTCATGTCTCTTTATCACTCTGTTCACTACAATTATAGATCCTGCACCATTGAGTTTCCTGTTTCTTTTGTGTGCATATATCCTTTCTCCAATTAATTCTATATACCTTAAAATTATACAGTGTTTCTTTTACTTCTCATCTCCTACATATTATAGGATTCTGTGCTTATGATGAGCCATCATTCCATGCTTGTTGCATTTCATTACAGTTGCATTATACATAAACCAAATTTTATTTAGCTTTAATAATCAGAACAGGAGGAATATTGTCTATTTCAATAATTGGAACTATCCTTTTTAACTTTCTTGCTCATACTTACATATTAAACCACTTATACCACTATATATTAAACACGTGAAATCATTTTTTATTGGACAGAAAATTGAGAAAAGTAGCAAATCCAATCACCATATATTCTCATAAGATTAATTCTGGACTTCTTTAGTGGGCAATTTAAACATTCAGCTGCCTCATTAAAAATATTTTGCAACATATTCATGGAGCATGAACATAACTTAAAAAGAAATGTTACCTATACAAGGTAGTACCTATGAAAACATTCCTTACTTCCTTTATTACACTAAAGGAGACTTCAGAAGAGGTAAAATTATTCACATAGATTAATTTATTTACTTTGAGATCATACTGCACATATCTTAATTTTGGTTATCTCATATTCTGTTTTCATATATTATAACTAGATTTATACTGGGCAATTTATGCCATTCTAGCATATTTTAAACTACTTTCAGCAATCTGACCTTGTATTTCACAGAGGAAGGGTCACTTTCAGGAAGTGGTTTAATCTTGGTATCTGTTGATATGAATTCATTCTAAATTGTTATTCTTGTGTATTTTCTTTATAGTTTTTGCTTCTCTGATATCTCTCATAAGCAATTCTTAAAATAGAGCAAATATTTTTAATGTGGGTTGATTGAATTCTTTCAGTAATGACCACATTTTGCATACTTATTCAATGATTTTAAACTTTGCCCCTACATCTTTAAATTCAGAATGCACAAATATAATACACATATCCTATGCTCTTTCATGATTACACCCTATTGAGCTTTTTTCATATGATACTTCTACTTGATTATTCTTATGATAGTTTGCTTAACAAATTTCTAATTATGCCGCTCTCTCATCAATAGTCTTGACCCATCTTTGTCATTATGGTTCCATTTTAGTCCCCTAGACTATTTGATTGCTTCCAATATTCATTTATTCTAATCTATTATTACACATAGGTCAGTCATTTATACACATCTTAAACTTTTAAAATTTATATTAAATGGTTTTAAGCTGAAATTCAGAAATATACAGTTCCTATGAGTAGTTACCACTTGTTTGTAAATTAATAGACAAACATTTCATATGTTTGCATTGATAGGATGGGATAATAAAATGAAAAATATACGTTCATTTAAACTGGGGCAAAAGATATTAGTGTTTTATATAGCAATGTCAAGTTCTCAATTCTCTGAAAATTAAGAGTGTCTCATTTCACTTTAGCTACAAAATGTCCCTCTTCTTCCAGTTCCCATCCAACCCATTCTTAAGATTGATAGTCCATTAGACTAAGATAATATAAACTAATGGATATAGTAAACAATTCTTTTTCATCAAAGACCTCAATTTATGAAATGACAGTTGAAAGAAATTATGTTAAACTTTTAGTGAGGCCATTACTTGATTTCATTGTTTCTCTTTGCCTACATGTTTTATTTTATCCTAAAAATATCACACAAGATTAAGCCTAAAAATAGTTCACACATATATAAAACATACAAACATTAAAAATATGGCATAAAATCTGAAATTTCATCATTTTTAATTGAAAATATAAATAACCTAAAGCAAAATGACACAATTTAATATCTTGAAAATGGTGTGGTCATGTACATTTAAAACCAATTTTCAGAAATCTGGGCTTTAAATAATTTGGTATATCATAATTATAATAAAATAATCATGCAAACCAAAAAAGTGCAGCTTAAACTTCAAGTATAAGTTTTGATGACTATATTGGAATTTAAAATAAAATTCAACCCCTAAAATAAAGGTATAAAGTTTGATATGAATATATGAAACACCAGTATTCATTAACAAAATTATGGTTTAGAGATATGTGTTAAGAAACTAAGATAAATTGGGGATATGAGATACACAATGGAAGTATCTAGTGATTGCAGGCACATTTTCTATTGAATTTGATGTTAGACATCTCACTAAATGAACTGAAACTCTTTTCAGATACATATTATAAAACAAGTTCATCTGCAAGTAATTTAATTTACTTATGTGAAAAAGCTCAGCAGTGCGCTGTGTGGCATTAGGTGTCTGAGACATATCACAAATGCAATTAGATCATACTGGAAACCAGCTGTGCATCAAGTAGACTGCTTTTATCTAAGTGATAAAAATCTTGTAGAGTGTGAACAATACTGAGTCTAAAATGTAACATTTTAATGAACAACATAAAAGATGAATAGAATGAGCAAAAGAAATGGCAAATTTGCAAAGGACATATGCAAGGGGAGGGAATGGAAAAGAAAGTGAGACATATTTGCACAGGTCTGTAATAAATTGTTCACCTAGTTCTGACTTATAATTGGAAAATTTTCTACATCATTTAATTAATTTATCAGCTATACGATCCCAATGTAATATTTAGCCACTTTGGGCAAATTCGGAATGCTCAGATAATATTCCAAAAGAAGGCATATATGATGCTATTATAATCCATTCTTTACTAGGAAGGTTTAGAGGAAAATAGAAGAGAAAAAAATAAGAAAGGAATGAAGATGGAGGCATAGAATAAGAGAAAATCTAACTATTTTGATGGACAGTGCTGACTGAGAAAAGAGAAGTCGGCTCACACCATCCACACTGAGTACTGGCAGATCAGAGTCACTAATGTTTTGGTTCAACAACAATAAATGTTGAATGAATGAATGAATGGACAGGTGGATAATTGTTTAGAAGAAATAACTCTAAAGCCAAAGAAGAGAAAAGAATAACCAATAATGTCATGAAGTTTTCTCAATCTTATTAAGAAAAACATGACATTAATTTTCTAATGTGCCATTTTAACACTATCATCCATGTCTTACTAATAAAAGACTTTATACTTTCAATTAATTCCAATCTTTGTTTTTCAAGAGTTCAACTGCAAACTGTATTTGATTATAAACAATCACACAGACAGGGAAAATGAAGTATTATTTCCCATTCTAAATTATGTATAATTGCTACCATTTATTGACCACTTACTATATGTCAAGCCATCTGCTAACCATATTATATTTATTAAGTCATTTTATCAATTCAATCAACTCTTTTAAAAATGTAAATTGAATTTTAATGGCAACATTTAAGACATGACATTTTAATGTTGTCATATAATCCTATGAATCATATATCTTAATTATTGTTTTTAAAGTTCCTTCAAAATATATGTAAATGTGAGAAGATGTTAATAAGGATAATTATTAATTCAATGCCTAGGAAGTTATGGATAATTAAACAAACCAGATGGCAGAAATTAATAAGTTCTCTTTACAACCATATCCATTTTAATTTTTCCTTAATTGTCAGTAGTTGAAATATAATTATTAGAACATTGTAGTTACCATTTAAACTTCTTAAAAGACAATTTAAAACTTCAACGATGACGAAAATGCCAAATTATGTTTTCTAAAACAGACAAAGAAGCCAAAGTTTCATATAACTGACCCAGTAGTAACTTAGAGTATCGATGTCAAAAGGAAAGAAGTATACAGAGAACAAATACCTTGTGTCAGTTCTCCTGGGCTGCTATCACAAATACCACACAATGGGATGGCTTAATCAACAGGGATTTATTGGCTCAAGGTTTTCAGGCTAGAAGTCCAAAACTGAGGCACTAGCAAGGTGATACCTTCTCCCTAAAGTCTGAATGTTCTGGTGCTGGCTGCTGGGGATCCTTGGGGTTCCATGACATGTATCTCTGCCGCACATCACATGGCAATGTCCTCTCTTTTCTCTTCTGGGTTATACTGAATTCCAGCTTCGGGCTCCTCCCCGTGGCTTTCCTTAGGTCTGAATTTCTTCTGTTTAAAAAGGACTCTAGTAATCGGGATTAAGGCCCAAACTCATTCAGGTGAGCCACACCTTAACTAAAAATAACATCTTTAAGAGATTCTATTTACAATGGGTTCACACCCACAGGAATGCAGATTAAAGCATGTTTAAATTGGGGTACCTAAATCAATCTACCACATATTTATAATAGTGTTTGTCTTACCTCAAAGACACCCACAGGTGCACATTCATTTTGTTTTTACTGAGTAGTTTCATATTAAAAGGATGTACATTTGAAACAGTTGAAGAAGAGGTGACCAAAAATATAAAACATGTCTAAAAGAAAATTCCATATACTTCCTTTAATGTTTGTAAAAATCTTTTAGTTGCAGAAGTAAAATGTAATGAAAAAGTTACTGATATAAATCGTGTGGACATGTCTATGACTTTGAGACACTAAAAGGAAGAAAACGATAAAAATTTCTCTAGATTCTAGTTTTATTGTTACTCATTTTTCATTTCTCAATAGGATGATAATCATATTATTTCTCATCTTCATCATCATTTTTCCCCTTCTCATCTCTGATGATATGTCTATCTTATGGAAATATATATAAGATTTCAGAACTTTGGGTAAGAAATTCACTTGAGGAAAGATGTCTAACTCTCTTACTTCTATTTCTACATTCTAATGACCAATTGAATATACAAAAAAATCTTGAATCAGTGTTATAAATTAGATAAACTTATCAATAACATGCTGAAACATTCCTAATAGATGTAGGCCAATTCCTACCAAATAGAAAGAAGTATCTTGGGTCAACTTGCAACTCTTTCTACTGAGTAGGGAAGCAGTAGTCCCAGAAAGTAATATTAGGAAATCTATAGAAATAATTATATTACATCAATAAATTAATGGATAAAAATATCTGTATTTGATATATTTCATATACTTTCAATAATATTATTTCAGAAGTAGTAAAATAATAAAACTTCCTTACCAGGATTAAAAATTAATACTCAACATCTTACTCAATTATAAAATACTATATTTTATATTTAATTTAGGACCATAAAAAGGTGGTTATGGAAAACCTAGCCAAAGCAATAAGACAGGAGAAAGTCACACATTTCTAAGTTTTGAAGAATTTTAAAATTAACAAGTCATAATTACTGTAAAAGAGAAAGAAACAAAATTATTTCTGGATGTTATGTTTGTAATTTGAGAACCCTATAAAAGAAATAGAAAAAAAGTTCTCTTAAGAATTTGGTACATTGACAAAAAAGCTACCCTTCCCATATATAAAAAATAATCAGAAAAGCTCATAGTAAAATATGTCTCTCAGGAAAAGGCTGCACATTATAAACTATCTAGGAATTCATTTAACAATAAACATATAGAAGATATTCAATTTATTATGAGATGCTTTTTAAAAAATCTCAAATAAGTGGATTAACATAAGTTTTCTAGAAGGAAAGACTTACTATTTAAATATGTAATCTCTCTCCAAACACACACATGCACACACACGTGCTTTGTGTGGTTCCATTATGCACTAATTTCAGTTATCCCAGTTTAGCTAAATAACACCTGTCCCCTAGCAACACAATTAAAAATTCACTGTCATGTTATATTAAGTGTGAGTAATTGCATAAGGTACAAACTTCCCTGCTTTCCAGTCCACAAATAACTGTAAAAAGCAGATGCACATGATCAGTGAGCAATCGTGTCACTTCTTTCAATGTCTGTCTATGGTTGGTCAGTGTGCATCTGTAATTCAGGTCATTTCCAGACAGCAAAGTATGTAGCTGTGTTGCCTCCTTTCAGTGATAGTGTGACATTTTACGAAAGAGTGTAATCAAAAGAGGAAATTGGCCAGCAAATATGAAAGAGCAGCCAATAAATGAAAAGTGATAAAGATGGAAGTGAAGATAAAATACAACATCATGGAGTTTATGATTGTGGAATTGTTGGAAATGCTGCTGTTGAAGAGACTCTAGATATGTAGGCATAGCAAAGGCAAACTTATTGACTTGGGGATTGACTCATGCACACCACGAAAGACATGTTCTTAAACTTAATCCGCATTACTGTGGGTATGAACTCTTTTGTATAAAAAACCCTTTAAAGATGTATTCTCAGTTAAGGTGTAGACTAATTTGTGAATACGATCTTCTAAGACGCCAAACTGAATCACAGTGGGCCTTAATCCATGTTACTGGAGGCCTTATAAAAAGAAGCTAAAATCAGAGAAACCCACAGGAGGAGGTCAAGGACATGTCCCTGTGATGGAGGACTGCCATCACCAGAACATTACAGACTTTGGGGAGAAAACGTGGCCTTGCCAACATCTTGATTTCAGACTTTGAGCTTCCAAAACGTTAGCAACAGTTGGTAGGAATAATTCTTGTTTAAGCCAATCCATTGTGTGGCAAACTAAGACACTGAATAAATGAGGAAAATGGCTGTGACAAAAGAATAAAGCTGTTCCAGAGGAAGTGATGCCAGAAAAAATTCACATTAAAATGAACTCTGGGAGACTTTCATGTATTGAAAGTGTTCAGAATAAAATGTTGGAAACTGATTTAAATTTAGAAAGGATTATGTCTATTCACTAAGGCAGAATAATGACATTTGCTCTGTCCTATAAGTTATACTACAAAAAGAAGACAGGCTCCATTCAAAGTTCTTTTGTCAAGTTTTTTGCAAAAAATAAAATAAAACATTTTAATGTTTCTAATGTTTTAAATTACAGTGTACTAAATAAATATTTAACTTTTTCATTTTCTTATACATTTATAACTGTTAATAAGGGAGTTTTTAATGTTTTGACAAAAATTTTAAAGGTCATGGAGAAGTCATAAATTTTCACTTTTACTGTTAAAAATTGTTTTACATTGGCACAGTTATTTGTATAGTCTCAAACTACCAGGCAAAGTGAGGAAGCATCACTGCCCATCAAATAGTGACTACAAAACAGCATCATGTTCAAGGGTGCTCCAATTGTTTCTGGGAGTTCCAAATGAGTGCCTCACCTGTGCCTACACAATAAGTCCTCTGCTCAGTCACCTTGCAATATCTTCCAGGTACACCCTTTTCTTTCCTGTTCCACCTCTGTCTCACTAATGTTCCAAAGACACTTAAAGGAGCCTTACCTCCTTCACAGCTGTATGAGAATGCCAGTATTACTGGCAAGGATCCTATCTCCAGAAGCTACCAAGCTGCAGATATTTAGAGTACCAAAGAAGTGTTGGATGCTCACAGAGATTAGCAATGGGCTACATACTGACTCCTGGACACAAAGCAATGCTGTCTAAGGTGGAGAGGGTTTTTTAAATGATCTCAAGAATCATTTCCATCAGATTCTGGACATCAACCAGTAGACAAATGAGTAGAGCAGACAGAGTCCCTTCTTAACTTTTTCTCTTTTGCAAACCTTGCCCCACTCAATCTCTACTCACGTTCCCTAGTTATCCACTTCACATGTCATTGGATACCAACAATTATTGAAAAGAGGGCATTGCCTACCTGAGTAGAATCCAGATCCTGAATAAATCAACCAAAATATTGTTACAAAAAGTATAATAAAATTGCATTAAAAATTCCAGCAGTATTATTTTTTAAATATGACAAATAATTTTACAGATAATGTGAAAGGGTAAGCAAGAAAATGTTTCAAAAGAAGCAAAATCATCAGGGACCTACTAACAAATACCTTAATTAAATGTAATGCTTAAATTATTAGTGTATGATATTGGTATAAGAATACATAAAAGATGAATGAGAGAATACAAAGGACACATAAATACAAATGATATGCCAAATGAGGTGATTGCCCCTTTTGACCACTATCCAGTTGTGAGTCCAATGCTGTTCTATAAATTCCAGGGCCTTATGTTTCATAATAACTCCATCCTCAGAGCTCCTGCCCCTGGTTCTATTTTATATACTCCACATTGGCCAAGTCAGGGAACTCATCCCTGTTGCATGGGGTAATAGCATTTGTAGCAGAATATACAAAAAAAATGTTTTGCATTATATACTGGCATATTTCATGGGTGCCCATGTACCTGTCCCTTAAACCTCTGTTTAAAGCCAAACCCTTCAAATAAGTTTTTTTTTTTTAAAGCAAATCAATTTTATCGATACATATCAATAAAGCATACAATTCATCCAAAGTGTACAATCAATGGCATTTGGTATAATCACATGGTTGTCGTATTAATCAGCCAAAGGGGTGCTGATGCAAAATACCAGAAATCTGTTGGTCTTTATAAAGGGTATTTATTTGGGGTAGAAGCTTACATTTACCAGGCCATAAAGCATAAGTTTCTTCCTTCACCAAAGTCTGTTGCCATGTGTTGGAACAAAACAGCTGCCGATGTCTGCCAGGGTTCAGGCTTCTTGGTTTCCTCTCTTCCCGGGGCTTGCCTCTCTCCGGGGCCAGGTGCTCTGTTATCTCCACAAGGCCAGCTGTAGACTAGTAGGCAAACGGCTTGCTTCTGTTTTCTGGGGCCTTCTCTCTTTCCTCATGACCAAGCTCCTCTGTATGCTTGCTTCCCCAGGCTCAAGACTCCGCATCAAAACTCCAACATCAAAACTCCAACTCTGCCCTTGGCCATGTCTTTTATCTTTAATTCCCCACCCACCAAGGGGTGGGGCTCAACGCCCTACTGATGTGGCCCAATCAAAGCCCTAATCATAACTTAATCATGCCCAGATGAACAGACCACTTTACAAGCATAATCCAATATCTATTTTTGGAATTCATAACTATAACAAACTGCCACAGTTGTGCAAAATATACAATTTTGAGGACTGTAGATGGCTTTTAAAAGGCAGCAATGGAAATAGTTTTGAATGCCTTTCTTCACCATACACCCTACCCCACTTTCCATAGCAAACACATCTTGCCGGTATCTATTCTGTTATTTGTTTTATTTTCTAAATATTGATTGCTGAAATGATCATTTATTCTCCTGATTCTGTATTTATTGTCTTTCTCCCCATTAAAAGGTAAGCTTTATGAGAGCTTTATGACCCTCTATCACCAATATCTGGAACAACGCCTGGTACACATGAAATAAGCACTCAGTAAATATTTGTTGAATGACAAAAGGAAGGCACCTTGATTCTTAAAAGTCCTTCAACCACCAGGCAAGCTACCCTAATTTTTCATCTGAGCCTTCCTTTATGTTACTTGACATTCTCCTCTCCCCTTCTTTTAACTACCCTCTTCTTTAGGCAGTCTCTCTCTATCAATTTTTTGTCCATTTCCTCAAGATATACACATATTCTGCCTGTGCTCTGAAGGAATCATTTCCCATCCCTAAGCAACTATCAGTGTATATTTCTATTTGATCGATTCTATATTAAAAGAAATTCTGTCAATGCCAGTAGAAATAATGTGTATTTTTTATCTCACTAGAAAAGAAGTTTGGTAAATAATAAAGAAAGTATTTCAAGATATTTGGTAAATCATTCATTTAAATAAAATTAAAATAATGCCATAAGTTGATAGAATTTTTGATAAATTATTGTGGCAGAAATTTATAAAAATCCCTCAAACTTTATATCATTAAATTTCCAATGGATTAAAAAGTCAAAAGTTAAAAAAACATAAACGTATTATATGGGTAGGTAACTAATTATATATCTAATCTTCTAATGACAAATTGCTTCCCAACCATTAGAACATATAAAAAACTTATGCATCAAAAATGATTGACAATGAAGAATTTTTTTTTGCCAATCAAGTCTGTAATGAGTAAAACCAAAATATTTATATTTAGTGCTTGCAATAGAGAAATTACCTTCTATTACTATCCTGGTTAGATAAGATTCCTTCTCTGATGAGGTGACTGAAACTTGCATATGGGTCTCAATGATCCTTGGTGGTCCTGCCTTGATCAAGTAGACTTTTTTATATTTACTAGGATTTTTAACAAAGGAGCACCACTGAGCATCAGTGATTACTTCTGGGCTCCAGGTATATCCTCCTTATCCTCATTGAGTAACAGTCACCCAATTTCCCCTTAGGAATCAGGACCAGTCACACCAGCCGGTACAGTTATCCCTTACTCTGCCCACATATTCAACAGCGTGGAAAGCCCAAAATGGCCAGAAGCAGTCTCAGCTTCCAATTTAATGGGACCAGAACTGTGTGCCCCAATGGAAACATTTTTCCATTAAGGGGTAGAACCTTTGAACCAACTGATCAAGTTTCCAAGTATGGATAATTGCATTATTTGGTGTCAGCAAGAAGGGCCATTTTCTTCTGTTCCTTTGTCACTGGGGTAGAGGCACCTGGGGTAGATGACACCCTATGTTGGCCTCTGGTTTGAGGTATATACTATATCTAATAGGACAGTGTATTAGTCAGCCAAAGGGGTGCTAATGTGAAATACCAAAAAATGGGTTGGTCTTTATAAAGGGTATTTATTTGGGGTAGAAGTCCGCAGTTACCAGGCCATAAAGCATAAGTTTCTTCCCTCACCAAAGTCCATTGTCACATGTTGGAGCAAGACAGCTGCCAGCGTTTGCCAGGGTTCAGGCTTCTTGGCTTCCTCTCTTCCCGGGGCTGCGTTCAGGCTTCTTGGCTTCCTCT